>MU182357.1:215133-284890 GCA_016904865.1 Pissodes strobi | reverse complement strand
CATTGGAATCGATAGGTTACATTACTTTTATATGGGTTAAAAAATTTTAAAAAATATATATAGTCGAAGTGAATGAAAAAATTATGTTACGCCCCTGGTTTGGGATTCACCAGTTCCATAACTGATGATTCCATAAAGTGAAAGGTTCGGTGACATCGTCGTCAGTTCGAGTATTGGGTCATGCGCAGTGAGATGGGATCAAAATGGGATTGATCCCAAAATGGGATGATGGTAAAACGGCATTCTTTCTCTACTCTAGATAGAAGAATGGTTTTGTTTGCAACAGGTTTTGGGTAGAGTTTGTAAAGGATATTATAGTGGTTGGGAAAAACAATAGGTGTATATTGAAAATAAAATTAAGTTGCTTTAAAAATAAATTAAACAGATAAATAGTTATAAATGTTTCTTAATTCTTCAAACCCATGCATTTGTTATGTACCGTATATTATCTTTATATATTCTACTAATGTTAAAAGTTGGTTAGGATTGAATTTTGAGTTGTGCATTTTATTTACATGAGCAAACGAGACTGTATTTTGGATATTATTTATTACAGAATTTAAGTTATTTAATTGCAACGTTATGTGGTCCAAAATGAAAGACCTATTCAAGGCATTAGATAGGTCTAGCTGGTCCTTTTCAAGTAAATAATTTTTTTCTACTATATATATTTGATTAGTACTTATTCTTCTAAATTTTTAGTATATTTCTATGTAACAGTAAGTAGAATTGATTGTTCTTTATAAAAATGTAACCTAATACTTCTTGATTTTTTGTTAGCATCTCGAAATAATTAATATAACGGGTTTCATCGTCTAACTCTAGAGTGCCAAAGAGCCATTTGTTGACTTTGCCTACTGTATTAAGTAGTCCTCTTTATGATCGATTGGGTTTGTAAAAAATATAGGTATTTCTTTAAATTGTCTGCAGATATTCATAACTTTGAGTAGATTTATAGGAAGTAAGAATTGAGAAGCTTTTATTTTGTTTTGTATTGAAAATAGTTTTGTCTGTTTGAATTAAAATATTTTTATATTAATACAGAGGAGAGCAGTCCGTCTTGTGGATGACCCAGAATTGACTAAAGAACTAGATGGCCTTGAACATCGAAGAAAAGTGGCGGACTTATCTCTTTATTATCAATAATACTACGTAAGGTGTTCGCACGAGCTGAAATTTATGATTCCACGTTCTACCCAGAGTTGTGCCAAACCCAAACACCCGTAAGACCTATACGATTCAGGTGCGAACACCTAGGACGTCCCTGTTGCGGGACTCCTTTGTCCAGAGGACTGCGTCGCTCTGGAATGGACTTCCGAGTAACGTCTTTCCCGAAAACTACAACCTACAGCGCTTCAAGTCCAACGTCCACCATCTTCTCCGCTCGGTGAGTGGCATAGGGTTTCCCTTTTGTGTGTTCCGAACATAAAAAAGGAGTTTCGATTTCTGTAAGATTTATGTGAAAATTGGATATGTGTTAAGTAGCAGATATATAGGTTTTTCCTATGACCGTTGGTAGTATGAGGTTTCTAATGATTTTTACTTCTAAGTTCGTAGCTATGGATAGAAGGGGCAGGTTTTTCTTGTTCATAGCTGTGGCTCTCTTGCCTTGTATTGGTCTATATCTCAGCAAACAGTTGAAACTGACGATTTTCTAGGGTTCGGTAACGTTTTCTTATGGGCCTGTTTGCAAAAGCAGTAATCTCTGAGACACCTATATGAACGACTGCGCCAGTGATGGAATTTTCATTTATACGTCTCGATGAGATATATTTCAAGCAAATTTTAATGTGTAAGATATTATCAATATTTGTTTGTGTTTTAAATAGTTAAAGGAAGAACAAGCCTTGTAAACAAAAATCATTTATTGAAAACAAAATGATAACCATATCGTTACATGGAGGCAAAAGGAATCAATAATGACCGTGTATAATCAAAATTTGTCATAGTTATAATATTTTTTATTACGTATGCATCATAATCAACGATTATCGCATGCTGCAGCGTGCTTAAAATGATGTTTATGATGCGCCTACTTTTTTAAAGGTTGCTATAGAAACATTTGATCTACCTTTTTTACCTAGATATTTACCTGCCGGTTAAATTACTATGTCAAGATGAAGGAACACAATTAAAAACAACATTGCTTTATTCTAAATAGTAACTACGTAACTCAAAAAAGTAAAACATTTTTGAGAACATGATGCATTCGTAATAAAAAAAATAGCTTATGATATACGTGTATAAGAGGCCTTTCAAGCCCTTGCGACTTACAAAACACTCCGCTGCGCGTCGTGTTTTGAAATATATCGCGCGTGCTTTAAAGGCCTTCTTATACACTTATATCATAATATAGTATTATAAAGCTTTGTGTTTATATTTAAGTTGTAACTGCTTTGCTGAAGAAGCACGTTTTACTGTAGCTTTTGAAATTTTAAACTGCCTGATAAATGTCTGATTTACTGTGACTTTTCGCTGTAAAATGATGTATTTAGTTGCAATTGCATATGTTTGTTCAAAGATAAATGCAGAAAAAATATTTTCAACGTAAATGGTACTAAAATTATATGAATTCAGCGTTATTAACATACTAGCTATTTTGATAAAAAGCTATGGAAAACATCTGTACAAAACATAAATATCAAATTTGCATAGATACTGTGTCACAGCTTTAATGATGCATATCGAATAAATGCATGGAAAATGTTCAGCAAAAAATGTTGGAGATAAATAAAGTATGAGCGTTGCAATACTCTTTCGTTGCATATGTTTTTCTCTCGATTGTGTTTATGATTATATAAGTTAAGTCAAGATTTGCGAAAGCATGTCTTCGAACTACAATTAAAAATATAAATTTACTAATTGCTCACCATATTCAGGGAGATATTGCGAAAATAACTTAATATATAAGTGTTGATTCAACATTCAACACATTATTGGGCCTAAAATCAGAAAAATTGGATAAAAAATAAATCAAAGGCTGCTCCAAATAAATGTATTAATGAACATGAGCATGAGGAGAGTAGATTGTGCTAAAAATACAGAACAGGAAAAGTCTGTAATCCGGAAGTAATTCGATGACTACTGTCAGGATGCATTCATGGTTGAATAGAGAGAAACAAACTATTCATAAGCCGAAAAAATGAAATTTCAAAAATACAGTTTGCGCACGAATATCTTAATGAAGATATACAATTTTGAAAGTTATATTTGAAGATGAAACAAAAAAAAATATTTGAATTTGAAAGAAAGATTACAGTCTAGGAAAAACCAAAAGAAGAATTAAAATTTGAAGATATTAAAGCTATAGTAAAATATGGTGGAGGTACTACAGCAGGCAATATACACTTTATTGGGGACAATATGAGTTGATATTTTAAAACAGCACTTAGCACTTAGCGCAGAAAAACTAGATATCAGTGAGGACTACTATTTTTACATTGACCATAAACACATTTTTTACCGAGTACGCCATGAATCGATACTGTGCTAAAACACTTGTCTAGTGTTCTGAGCTCGATGCTATTTATGGAAAACTTGTGGTATATTTGCACCAATAGTTTATACAGTGATAACATATCCAACAAAAACAACTTAAAACCCAAGATCATGGAAAGCTGATTATGCTAAAAGTTCGTAGAATGAATGCCCAGACGTCTTCAAGCTCTTCTTGATAATGAAATAAAACTAACAAAGTACAAATCTCTTTTGCATTTAAAAAGGACAAACGAAATATTAAATACGATTTTTCATCAAGATTTCGCCCTTTTCATCATTAAATTTTTTAAGTTCAATTATATCGTGACGCAAAACCTAAACATATTTATGATTAATTTTCTATATGTTATTGTTGGTAACTATTAAGTTATAAATATATGACTAAGTTTTAACAAATGCACATTAATTTTTTTCTGGTAAATTATCTCCATTACAAAGTTGTATTTATGCTTATTTAGGCATTTAAAATGTTTTATTTCCACTTGCGTCATTTAAGCTGTAAGGCACGTATCTATATATTTACATACTCGATTCGCGAACTGAAAACTCGAACCCATCAAATACATCATACATATCAATTTTATAACTTTTCCTTTCAGGCAAAACATGGTAATGCCACAATAATACGGTCATAAAATACCTCATATTTAGGCATCTGTTTGGGCGTAGCTTGGAGTGTAACTAACTCCAGCAGCTTATAGCTAGACTTTTGGTGGCCATTATACAGTCATTTATAATAAAATTGAAGTTTAACTATAGCTTGGGCTTGAAGTTCAAACTAGCCATAAACGATCTATTTAACTAGAAATTTTGCATTACATTTAATACATTTATTATGAAATGTACGAAGAATAATTTTCATCGGCCACTTAAAAGATGGACAAAGCTTTGTTCTGTGAAATAACTACTTTTGTCATCAACGTGACACTTATTTATCATTAAGGTTTCATGGGTTCGATCACCTTCTTCTTTAGCCTATATCCATTCACTTCTGAATGTAGGCCTCTTCCAGCAGCTGCCATGTCCGTCTATCTAGGGCAGTTTGAAGCCAGTTTCTCCCTCTATCCTTTGGATGCCATCCCGCCATCACTTTTGTGGTCTTCCTGTATTTCTCATTGTGGCTCTTGGGCACCACTGTATTATTTTCCTAGTCCACCTAGAGGGGTTCTGTCTTTCAACGTGACCTGCCCGTCCCCACTAGTTCGGCTACTATTCTCATAACGTTCGTTACCCTTGCTCTTCTTTGAATCTCACCATTTCTAATGTGATCTCTTACGCTCATTGCTAACATGGCGCGCTCCGTGGCTCTCTGGGTTGTTCTGAGTCTTTTTGCATTCCTATTTGAACTGAAATGCTTTGGGAGTTATGGCTGTCTATTCACTGGTCATTATTTTGGTTTTGTTTAGGTTCATCTTACACGCGATTTGTTTGTATGCCTCCTGCAGTTCTTCCAACATATTTCTCAGCTCATTGATGTCATTACTAATGACAACAATATTATCAGCAAAACGGAGGTGATTTAGTCGAGTTCTATCTATGTTGATACCTTTATTTTTCCAGGGCAGGTTCGTAAAGGCGCTTTCGAATGCCAGTGTGAGCAGCTTAGGAGATATGCTATCTCCTTGGCGGATCCGCTTTTCTATTTTGACCTTATCTGTTGATGTTTCTTCGTCAATGACCACTACTTGTAGTGTAACGTTTTCGTAAATGTTTTATAAGAGTGGAGTATTTTGTGTTCATTCTTGCCTCGTCCATTGTCGACCGAGTTGAAATACTTTTCGTAATCGATGGACGCCAGACTCAGGAGTACGTTATATTCGGTGCATTTCTCTATTAGAGTACGGGCTGTTTGTAACTGCTTGTTCGACGTAGAAATCAAGCTTATTTTGGTTGGTCAGAATATTTGTGAGGAGGTTGTACTGTAAGAGAAGGCTGATAGGTCAATAGTTTGCAATATTGGTGTTGTCCCCGTTTTTTAATATTGAAATAACTTCAGCGATTTGCCAAGATTTCGGTATTTTCTCTTCGCTAATACATTTGTTCAAAAAGGAAATATAGGGCGTGTTCAAGCGTTGTTCTTCCTATTTTCAGCATTTCGGTGATAATACGGTCTTCTCTCGGTGCTTTTCTATTTTTCGTCTGTTTAAAGATCTCTCTTAGTTCGTTCCTGTTTACTTCTGGCACACTTGATGTATACAAGTTTTTGTAGAAGGCTTGGATGACATCAGGATTTCTGTAGTTGGATAATTCCCTTTTTGAACCATCTTTTTCCTTTCAGCATTAGTGTTGATAAGTACCCTTGGTCGGGCCAATCGGTGGCCTCTGCCTGTATCAAAATGGTTCAGAACAGACAAGTCCTGGCATATGTTTCGTCTGTTGGAGCTCATGTAGTCTATTTCGTTCTTTATTTGTCCGTCCGGGCTTCTCCAAATCGATTTTCTTTGCAAGGGGGTTTTATAAAAGATATTCAAGCAATATAGATTTTGATGTTTGAGGAATTCCAGCAGCATTTCTCCTCTGTCATTTCTGTTTCCTAGCCCAATGTTTTTCTAGTCGATTTTAGCGTTGAAATGTCCCATAATGATAATCTAGCTAATGGTTTATTGCCAAAATTTAATAACCATTTTCATATACATACTGATTTTAAAAATTTCAAAGCAGTTAATCGGCCAAATAATAAAACTGCAAAATAATTATTCATTAGAGAACTAAATTAAATGCTTTAAAATATTTAAATTGATTCTCTAGTTAAAAGTCATCCTGGAACTGTCCTTTAAAAGCAAATAATATTGAAAAATAATACCTACTCTGATTTGCATAGCAAAATTGCTCTTCAGTTATGCTGCATTTATTTCCTTAGGAGAAACTGAGAGTTGAAAACTTCATTATCTGGATGATTATTACTTTAACAAAAAAAACTTACTCGATAATTCCAGTGACTAAACTGGAGTTATTTATGCATTGGAGGAATAAAATAGATGCAAAGATAAAGTTAGGGCATCCACTGGTCTATCTGCAGATTAATGATTTTGTTACAGAATGCGAGTTAATGATATATTGATCCAGGCAAATAGGATGTCGTCTGACCATCGAAGAATTTAGTTACTTTAAATTTTGCTATGAGAAGATTACGGTATGATTTTACACAAGAATAGAAAAAATAAGACAAATAAAATAAATTTTAATCGAAAATGATGTTTGGGCTTCACTTTCTAAATTTGATTACTGGTAACTTCGATACTATTTATAGAAAATATACTTCCGTTAAAATTTTATTTTAATAAAGTAAAACGGATAATCAAACTTCATGCCATTATCTATATATGACTTCAGGGCCGGTTTTGCCCAACATGAGGCCCTAGGCGCTATTGAGGCTCTTTTTTATACACCTATTTTATAATATGTATCCAAGTACCATTTATTAAATAATCTACATAGTTATATGTAAATGGTATATTCCGATTTACGGATTATTAGAATACGTCTTAGCCAAGGTGAAAAAAATGTTTACTTCACAATATGTTGTTCTCTATAATTTACAAAACGTATAACCGCTGCGTTATGAACATTCATATTTCCTTTTTTTAATTATGCTTTACAAACTTATCAAGAAGTAAAGTTAAAAGAACTTTCTTCTAGCCTTTTGTTTTGAAAATAAATCTATAATGTCCTCGTAATCTAGTGTATACTAACCCAAACTAACTACTTCTGATTCAGTAAAAATCATTAAGAAACTAGACGTCTGATCCCGTAACATGTCGTTCCTAAATAATTCTTAACTCTCTTTAAGACTGAAAATGAACGCTACCCAGATGCATTGCTAACAGGCAGTGTAATATTTTTAAAACAGTTTCTAGATTAGAAAATGTTGATCTTAAACCATTATTGATAGTTTTATTTATACTAAAAAGGTTAGAAATATTTTCTTCTTTAGCATAATTTAAAAAATATATCATTTCATCTTGAAAATAATCTACATTAATATCATTTTTGTATATTTCTTTTAGTTTATTTATAGAAATATTGCGATCTTCTTTTGCAAGATCGTTATTGAAAAATATTTAAAAAATTTCCCTATAAATTTGACCCCTTCTACTCAATTCACTAATTAACCTATCACAAACCGTAAACGGTTTATCCGTTTGTTTATTGAATTTTTGGCGACCTTCCAGATTTACTTCATTTGATGAAGACTCATCAGTTGGCAATTTTCACGTTTTTACAGGGCTGTTTTTGATAGTTAAATAAATATTCGATAGTCAATGTCTTAGCTTCATCTTCAATTTCTGTGAAATTTTCTCGAATACCTACAACAATATGTTTTAAGGAGTTTAGTAGATGTTCGCCTTTTAATACACTAATTTTTGGATCTTGAAGTGCTTTACTTGTATTATTTAATCTCGTTAATAATTTATACCATAGTATTGTTAATAATGGCGTTTCATATTTTTTGAAATATTTTATCAAACATTTTGCCTCCGTTCGTGCTATAGGTTTTCTTCCTCAGATTGATACATTATATTTCAAGCTTTTTGTATATCTGTATAACCCTTTTTAAGAACCAGTAGGGCATTAGCTCTAGCGGACCATCTTGTATCGCATATTTTCTTCAAGGTTATACCACCGTTTGGTAAAATGTTCTTTAGTATATTCCATCGACGGGTTGACTCAGAAAAGAAATTGAAGAGATTTTGACAAAAAGAAAAAGAATAATTAGTTAATTTAATTTCTTAATTTAAAATCGTATTCTTAATTATGGAAAAATATTTTTTTTGCTCTTTGCGTGCGCCTAGTGGTAAAACCGGCCTCGATGACTTTTGATATATTTCTAAATTCTTTGTATTATGGAAGTGCTCGTGCTCAATAAATATAATATCTTCAGCGTGTTTACATATTAACCAGCATTATTAAACAAAATCTATATGTATTTTTTCACCTTGTAAACATAATTGTCATTTATTTTTACAGTTCCTCCAGATATTTTAAACGAAGATACCTGTGGAGACCTTTCAGTCGCAGAAGGAGACAATGCAACCTTATGGTGCAGAGCTTCTGGCCATCCGTCTCCTCGTATTTTGTGGCGGAAGGAGAATGGAGAACCAATTTTTATCAGAAGAAGTTTCCACAATTTCACAAAAGGTATTAGTAATAGAAGTAGTTAATGATGTTAACCCTTTCAGTCACCAACTTCAGTAATAGAAGTAGTTAATGATGTTAACCCTTTCAGTCACCAACTTCATTTAGAAAATTTGGTCTCTTGTGTACGCAACAGAGATAAATAAATATTATCTCTGGTGCGCACTATTATATGTTTTTGACATTTTTTTGGCAAAATAGTTTGACTTATGACATGCCCATTTCCATGGACATTAGGATTTTGAGACATAATAATAAAAAATATATTTTGAAAAAAATAGATATTTGTAACAGTAGATTATTTGCTATGAAATTTAAGAAAACAATTCCTGCCAGCAACAATACATAAGTGAACTTTGCATTTGACATAAAAAAATGTATTTTCCACTTTTTGAATCATGTTCGGGAGAATGGTCATACTGATCATGTCTAGCCTTGTCACCTGGCCTAAACTCAACTCTCACTCGTTCATTTCCATGACCCAATCTTCATTTCAGTGTTTTTCTTCTGGAGGCTCCTTGAGATATATCAATCGTTGAGCAATTGCCATTCGCAAATTCCATGTAACCCTAAGCAGTTGGCACCGTTCCCGTATTCCAGCCAGGGACTTACTGAGTCTATGTCAAGAGCGTGTGATATTAGTCGGACTGCCTATTTTCGGGATTGTCTAGTCTAGCTGATTTATAAATATTCAAGAGCAAATCTAATTTTTGTATGCCACCTATATTTGCTTCAGGTCTCTGAACGTTGAACGTTGAGTTTACTTCCAACAAAAAAATTGGAAACCACTAAAACTGGTTTATTGTCATGCCGATTTGTTATCGCTATGCCGTAACCGCTAACTGCTACATCAAAACTCCCTGTTCCTTTTTGTTTTAGTTAGTTAGTTATAATTGACTTCAGACTCAAATATTGCAACAGGTTACATGCGCTAAAAACTTATTAAAATCCAGGTGTTTTTTTCTGGTATTTTTTCTGCTAACAGCATTACCGTTCCAGTGCCTTGCCTCAAATTGAGCGTATATTTCGTTTATTTAAGTGTGTGCTAGTTGATAAATGTTAAAATCGTTTATCGTAGCACTTTGGTCTGCCAAAATCCAAATTTTTATTCTCCATTTGTTAGAGTTAGTTATATATTTTTTGGCCCCTTGAAAGGAACAATCTGCTCATTTTTTTTCCAGTCCACTTGCAAAGGCGTTGCCTATAATACCCTAATGGGCACTGCAAGTAGGAAACGGCGAGGAGGAAAGATACCGATTGACTCTTTTCTTAAAGATATTTAGACTGTAGCCAACAGGGAACAATTCGGTTGTCAAGGATTTCCAGATGCTCGTCACACGCCAGAAGAAAGAATTTTGGTAGAGGCTGATTCTGGGTGTGCTCTGTTGAAGAGCATATGGATGAGAGCTTCTAGCTCGTCGTGTGGAACGAACAAAGCTGGCACTGGAGGGAATCAGAGTTGTCAGTTCGGTCGACCACCTTCCGTGGAATATCGGTAAAAAAGGGAGAGATCACCCATCATCCGCCTATGTTCCAAGGTGTGAAGGGAACGAGTTAGTGTTTCGTCGTTAATAAGTCTAACGGTTCTGGATGGAGTCCAAGCGCGCCAGAGTATGTTTGGGAGCAGAACTCCAAATGTGAGAGCAATACTCCAGAGAAGATCTGATTTGCGCTTTATAGATTGTAAGCAGCTGATGGGAACTGAAGTATTTTTGAACTATTGCGTTTATGTCTCGATTGATTGAGTCAGCTTATTGTCTTCTTAGTTGTCCCAGAGTGGTCGATGATAATGGTTTGTCAGAAGAAAAGGATGATACAAGACTGCTATCGTTTGCATAGCTGTAAATGGGGTTTTCAGCAAACTTTAGCAGGTCATTTATGTGCAGCAGGAACAAAGTTGGAGACAAAATCGAACCTTGCGGAACATCAGGATTGATGGCAATGCCTCGGACGAGACACCATCGATAGCGACCTGAATACTCCTTTTATTCAAAAAAGTAGGGCCGGTGAAAAGCCATAAGCTAAGAGTTTGCCCAGGAGTGACTGGTGCCACGCCCGATCGAAGGCTTTGGAGATGTCCAGAGCAACGACTCGGGACTCTCCGTGTTTTTCCAGAGTTGAATTCCAGGTGTGTGTTACATAGGACATCAGATCTCCTGTTGAGCACTTCGCTCTAAATCCATACTGCCTATCAGATATTATGTTGTTCTGTTCAAGATATTTTAGGATATCGATGTCAATGACTTTTCCATTACTAAAGATATTGGACGGTAGCTACTGGCAATATTTTTCTTTCCCTTCTTAGATACAGGTTGCACTCTAGCGCGCTTCCAGAGTGCTGGGAAAATATCTCTATTGTCGCATAAGGTTTATAGTTTGGTTAGAATAGGTGTCAGCTCAATTTCTCAATTTTGATGCCATGCCATGCCATGGTTTTTTTTTATCATATGAATACCAGTATTTCAGCTCCAGTAGAGCGCAGCCGCGCTCCTGGAAATTTTATATTTTCCATGGCCAAATGAATCCTCAGGAACTTCTTCACTTCCTCCTTATTTGTGAGGGGAAATCGTGTTCTGTTATTTTGTGCTGCATATAAATTAGTCATGGTTGCTAAAGAATTAGAATTGTACTTCATGAAGCACTGTAGAGACCCAGTAAATTCCTTACATGGGTTTCTTGCGGAATAAACCATTTTATTGGTAGATTTTTGTAACTAGCAGCATCTTTCCATGAAACATTATTTTTACGTGAGGCCAAAGTGAGTAAAATATCCTTCCACTTGTCCTTCACGGTTCTTTCTTCTTCTATTTCTTTATTATTTATTACTTCTATTTCTTTATTATTTATGGTCTGACTTTCTATTTGCATGTTATCTGATGCTATTTGCTCGATTATGTTGTTAAAATCGTTTTCATCTGATTGATCTATAAACTCACTAAAATCTTCAATTTTCTCCTCGCCATCTGACATCCATTTTAGGAGCTGCTCGTATTGACATTTTCTTTTTCCACCGCTACAAGAAAATTTTTCCATGTTTCCAAATCTTGAACAAAAAATATCCGTATGAAGATTTTATGACGAGAAAGTAACTTGCCCAATGTATTGATTTCGAACAATTGTATGCATGCTCCAAGCATATGGTATCAAAAACAACGTTTAGAATTCGATTTTGTTCAATAAAAATCAATATTTTACAAAGTTTGCGTTCGCGATGCTATTGGCATGGCTCGACTTGCTCTAAGCGTAATATTTATGCCTGTCTTCTTGAATGCATATTGTAATTTAGACTGCAAATATCTTATTTTCATCTGAAGATGTTATAGAAATTTGATGTCCAAAAATTGGATTTTTTTGACTGAAAGGGCTAATTTCCTTTATCCCAATTTATTTGTCAATGGCAAATAACAATAACAAATGATCACTTGACACTATGGACAATTTTGCATTCGATAATTGAAAATAACAAAACTGAAAGATAATTATTATCATCTACAAAGAATATAATAAAAATAATCCTATTATCTCTTTTATATATATAAATTATATAAATTACCTATAATAAATAAAATAATTGAGAGATGAAAAATGAAGCATAATAATCTATATACATTGCTGAAAGTTAATATATTATACCCCCTTTGATGAATTACATACCAAATAACCAAAATTAATTTCCTAGTTCAATTAGCTGTAAATCTAATTGCAAAACTAACATGCATGATTGCCCATTACAAACACAAAGCATGGAGGACAAACCTCTAGCGAAGCGAGAGGTAGGTCAGAGAATTAGGGAACTAAAGCCTGGTTCTAACAGGATATAATTTTAAAGATAACTTAATTTAAGAAATTATATAATTTAATTTGGTGGCGTTCTAACAGAGAAACAACATAACTTAAGATATAATATTTTACCAATAATTTCCAATAGATTACTGACCTCTTCAAGATTCATTAAATTGTTCTGATCCTAAATCTTATTGAGTAGACTCAAGCTAATAAAAATAGAGAACAAATTTGTATAAAATAAGTCAATAACTCCCGTTTTATTGATTGGTCATAGAGCACCTGACATCTTTCTCCTACTAGTTATTACTATACAAAATACAAAATAGGGGAAAAAGTGTGGTTAATTCCAAGTTGCGAGCCTGTGATAGTACATTTTGATTCGGAAAATATTATTTGTCAAAACGTGAATAGAATCTTCTAAATGAGTAGGTATGTTTGTCTTTGTTATAACGTTCATTGCTTGATACTTAATAAATGTTAAAGCTGGAACTAGATTTTTAGCATATGCATTAGAAATTAAAAATGAGCACTAACTCAGGCAATTGTTACGACATAACCGAACCGAAACATAACCTAAGACACCGTCCTTTATTTTCTTGTGGTACATTCTTATGCTCGGCCATATGATTTATTGCGGTAAAATAGGTATTTTTCCAGCTGAAATATTTTCGACTTCCCTTGCCTTTATTTTTTTATCATAACGTTTCCATTGACCTGTAGCTATAATCGTTATACAAACTATTATACGTTTTACGGCAAATTGTTATAGAACCCTTTTTGTAGAGAATTTTATGAGGAACGACTTTGTATATAAATACTTTTACCTACCATGCACTATTTCGTAGATATTCCGAAAAAAAATGGGGTGGAACCAATGTAGTAAGGGATGAAGCACACACTTTAGGAGGGGAAACTTTGTAGTTTATTAATATTTAAGTTAGCCTTAATATTTCTACTATTTTTTAAAATTTCGTCCGATATATTACAATTCTAACTCTAATATTACTGATTTAAGTGAGTATTGACAAAACGAGCTTATATAATGTGCGCGGAACAGTGGGAAGAACTCGGCCCTAAACCTGTTGATCAGGTAGGTAAGTTCTTAAACTAAGTTAAGTGCTATAAAAGGTCTTAAATTTTTATGGTACTTAAAGAGATCTCTATATGGTGTTGATTTCCGCTGATGGGTTACTAAGCACTCTGTAATTTTGCTCCATATATGCTGCTTCCTTGAATTTTCGCTTAAGCCAGTATTGTTCTTTACGAACTACTGCCGCTTCCGACCGTTCTATGTTGTTTATCCCAAACATGTGCTATTCCCGATTTTGTTGTTTTGCGCCTCGGCTGTTGATTATATGCTCCTTCATTTGCACTTCCAACACCCTTTTTACTTCTTCTATGTATGAGACGTCACACTCACAATGTACCCGAGTTTTACGTACCTTTTTCACTTACCGGTGATGCTTTCATGAGAGAGTTTAATAATGTAGCTTTTGACTTGAATATAATTCTTATATTGTATATGCGTCCAATTCGTTGTTGTTTCTCTGAACTCTCTGACCTATGTGATGGTGAGCATCGTTTCTTCTTGTTGTTCGGTTGATGGTCGCCCGTTTATCTCTTTTCGTATTTGCCTCTCTACTATCGTTATTTGCCCTTTTATTCTAATAGTCAATACATCAAGGAGTGGTAACTTATTTTCTGACTCCTTCTTCATTGCAAATATGATTATTGACCTTAAAGTGCTAAGGTGGTTTAGGAACTGGTAGATGCTGTACCGCATAGTCCCAGATGATATATCGTCGAATATATCGTCGTCATATTATATTAACCGCAAATTTCGGTTTATGCTTGGAGGTTCTGATTGCCTCATTTTCAAACCAGTTCATGTATATTGGCAAACCCAAACTAACCCAAACTAACCCTTTTGGTGAAAGTAAGAGTTATCCAGGCAACATTCCAGTAATTCCATTATACGATTGTTTCCTCATTTTAGTGCGATGTTCTTTTCCAACTTTGTCCTAGTTATTTTTAAGGGCTTCTTTCTTGAACCGTTTATTTATAGGTTTCAACGTAAAGTCGAACAAAGCGGTTAAAAATTGACTGTTCCTATTAGCATAGATGAATAGAACACTAGCTATATTCATCTATGCTAGTAGTTCTACAAAATAATTGCAGTCTTTCACGAATGATATGATGCCGTTCTGAAGAGGTTTATTGCAATGAGAAATTTTGCAAGAATGTACTTTGGAGACTCCGTCGAACTGGTAAGAGGTCTGAGGGGCATGGGGTTTATGAATTATTGTTGTCAATTTGATTTTTACCCTGTTATTTTCATAGAATGTTGTAAATTTTTCTTTCTATTGAAGTTATAGGATATTTGTTTAGCAGGCAGTGTAGTTTTAATTTTTAAGTGTCCTCTAATTTTACGTCAGATGTTAATTGAATTGGCTTTTCGTAGTTCCTTCAAGGCAACTTGTTCTTCTTTTAAGAAATTCTTGATGGGTTTCTTTTTTCCAATTATGTCCTGCTTTCACTAAGTTGGTTCTATTGGGACGGTCTCCACTGCGGCAATAATGTCGAGAGTTATGGCAAAGTTAACGCCATTTTCCAGCAGCTGTACATAGCTATCTACCACTCTTCTTGGATTGGGTGGTGATTTTTGAACAGTCCTTAGTTAAATTTTCCCTTTTGTGAATGTTTCCCATTTTTTGGTCATGTACTTATTGTTGACTTGATTTTCTCGTTGCACAGGTTGCATCAATTCTTGAGAAAACTGACAGATGATCCTTATTAAGCGTGTGCTCCTTCATGCCTTCAAATCTTTGTTGATGATCGTGTAAAAAACTCGATTTCTTCCATTCATGATAATTGATCTGCCATCGTATTTGAGCTATGCTAGTTCTTTGCAGAATTACTTGACTTTTTGTCCTAATATGGGAGATTTTAACTTGAATCCTTTGCGAATGATTATCTATTATCTCTGGCTCTGCAAAGGAAAGTTATGTGAGCATTTTTCTTGGTAAGTTTGATTTTTGTCTTCCCGTAGCCATGGAATATCTCATCAATAACGGGTCCATACCGGGATTCTAATGTTGAAGGTGGTAGGCCATGTCAGATTTTCTGCAGAGGAAATAATTTTTAACGTTCATTGCTTTATTTTCTTATCACAACGTTTCCATTGACTTGTATCAAAGTATACATAGACTAGTAGCTCCACTCCCCCAAATATTTTTTGCCAGCCGCCAAAAATCCGCAGATTGTTTGCAGCATGTGGAGCGTGTTAGACCTGTTTCACACATACGCGGCGACCTCGCAAACGGCGCCGTTTGGACGGTGCTGTTCCATTATGTTGCCGCACACACGGCTCCGGTGCATGTGAAAGCACTCATTATTTCATGCGTCCTTGAGCCGTGTAAACGGCACCGTTTGGACGGCAACCGTGTATGTGTGAAACAAGCCTTAGTTTAATCAGTCGTTCGTGTGTAGGCAAAGTGTTCAGAACAGAGTCGGATTTGTGAAAATCCTTAATTTTATTTGTATTTTAATATTTTATTTGGACTTCTATATACGAAGCAAAGTAAGACACAAAGGCAAATAGGTAAAATCTGTAGCCGGATAAGGGAATAGATATAGTAATAAAATTAGGTGAAGGAGGCGACAAGCCGGAAAAATCGTCTAGATGTCATATTTTTTTTTTAGAAATAATAGGATTTTGCTTGCTATTTCTTCGATATAAATACATAATATATATAACGATAATGGAATGCTATGTAAATATTAAATATATTTTGGCCCTGTGAAACTAACCCAAAGTTGATTCGCCGACTAACCCAAACTAACCAAATCTATTAAAATCGATTATCAGGTATCGGAACCGGTTCAAAAGACTAAAAAGCCGAAAGTTAATTGGACGATTAACCCAAGCTAACTAAATCTATTAAAAATGATTCTAACGTATCAGAACCGGTTCAAATGATTAAAATAAGTCGAGACTAAGTGAAACTAACCGTAAGTTGAATCGACGACTAACCCAAACTGACCAAATCTATTAAAAATTATTATAATGTATCGGAAGCCATTCAAATGATTAAAATAAGTTGAAACTAACCGAACGTTGATTGGGCAACTAACCCAAACTAAGCAAATCTATTAAAATTGATTATAATATCTCGGAACCAGTTCAAATGATTAAAATAAGTTGAGACTACGTGAAACTAACCGAAAGTTGAATCGACGACTCACACAAACTAACCAAATCTATTAAAATTGATTATAACGTATCGGAAATCAATCAATCAAATCAAATGACTAAAATAAATTGAGACTAAGTGAAACTAACCGAAAGGTGATTGGACGACTAACCCAAACTAAGCAAATCTATTGAAATTGATTATCACGTATCGGAACCGGTTCAAAAGATTGAAAAGCCGAAAGTTGATTGGACGATTAACCCAAGCTAACCAAATCTATTAAAAATGATTCTAACGTATCAGAACCGGTTCAAATAATTAAAATAAGTTGAGAATAAGTGAAACTAACCGCAAGTTGAATCGACGACTAACCCAAACTAACCAAATCTATTAAAATTTATTATAATGTATCATAACCCATTCAAATGATTAAAATAAGTTGAAACTAACCGAACGTTGATTGGGCGACTAACCCAAACTAGCCAAATCTATTAAAATTGATAATAGTATCTCGGAACCAGTTTAAATGATTGAAATAAGTTGAGGCTAAGTGAAACTAACCGAAAGTTGAATCGACGACTAACCCAAACTAACCAAATCTATTAAAATTGATTATAACTTATCGGAACCGGTTCAAATGACTAAAATAAATTGAGACTGAGTGAAAGTAACCGAAAGTTGATTGGACAACTAACCCAAACTAACCAAATCTATTAAAATTGATTGTAACGTATGGGAAACGTTTCAAATGATTAAAATAAGTTGCGACTATAAGTAAAACTAACCAAAAGTTGAATCGACGACTAACCCAAACTAACCAAATCTATTAAAATTGATTATAACGTCTCGGAACCGGTTCAGATAGTTGAAACTAACCCAAGCTAACCGAAAGTTGATTGTACGACTAGCCCAATTTAACCAAATCAATCAAAATTCATTATAACGGTATCGGAACCATTTCAAATGATTAAAATAAGTTGAGACTAAGTGAAACTAACCAAAAGCTGAATCGACGACTAACCCAAACTAAACAAATTTATCAAAATTGATTATAACGTATCGGAATTGGTTTAAATGACTAAAATAATTTGAGACTAAGTGAAACTAACTGAAAGTTGATTAGACGACTAACCCAAACTAGCCAAATCCATTACAATTTATTATAACGTATCGGAACTGGTTGAAATGATTAAAAAAAGTTGAGAATAAGTGAAACTAACCCAAAGTTGAATCGACGACTAACCCAAACTAACCAAATCTATTAAAATTGATTATAATGTATCGAAACCTTTTCAAATTATTAAAATAAGTTGAGACAAAAAGAAACTAACCGAAAGTTGAATTGACGACTAACCCATACTAACTAAATCTATTAAAATTGATTGTAACGTGCGACGTGCTTTCTCTGTAATTGGACGATATTTTTTTATTGTTTAAACGAGTAATGATTATTATGTTGTTTTATGCTCGTGGAGCTCTGACGAGTTCCACCGAGAGTAGTACTAATATACACTTACCGAATTCGACCAGATCACCCTCGTTAAAATAAACACCTGGCAAGATCGGAATATCAGGCCCTGTAGCAAGTGAGCACGCAATTTGCCCGCTGCTTCGGGGAGAGGTTCTTTGGACGCCACCGAGTTCGTTACCAAACCAAACTGGTGATCCCCGCGTAATTCCTGCAAAACCTCGGCTCCTCAAGATAAACCTTGTCGGTAAGAATCGCAAAGGAAGAGAACGTCAACACCGATCTAGGCGTTTCAGCTCGCCTTTTATACTACCAAAAATTGTCTATCCAAATAAAAACTCCGCCAATACAATACTCTCTTTATTTGAAAAGATCTGGACGAGCCAAAAAAATAGCGATAAATACAAAAGCGTACAAGTAAAATGCGAAGGCCCAAAATTTTGATATAAATACTTTCAGGTATGATACCGATGTTGGAGGGTGGTTTTAACCCCAAAAACCTAAACTATCTAATTATAATGAACTTAGCTATAAGTATAAAAGAAAAAAATCAGTGGTTGACCAAAACTCTATGAATATTAAGGTTGAATGAAAATGAAATAGGCACCACTTAAACGCCTAAGAATCCTCGCGAGTAATTGGGGTAGTAAAAAGAAAACTTGGGTCCAACACGTCTCGCAGGTTCAATGGATGAACTGGTCACACCAGGTAAGCTCAGACCTAGCTTGGCCAGAACTACAGCAGTCTTGACAAGTAGACGAAGCAACAAGGTTCCGCCTGAAGAAAGGGCTTCTAAATCCTCGTCCGGCCGAACGGCAATCTATCTCCTGCCCGGGGGGGCGGGGAGGAGGGGCGGTGGGAAGGTCCTCTCTTAAACGGAGGGCGAAAACTACACGGCACATAAAATAAATACCGCCAGGTACTAAAATGGCTGCCTTCACCAGAAAAAAGAAAGCGTTTCAAAAAACCTCGCTCTGGGCGAGATTTTCCCCGTATTCACAGCACTTAACTTAAAAGGGCTCGTACCTTCCAAGCTGAAAAAGACGATCCGTTCGCGTCTCGACAGATCAAGCCGCGCGCAAGAAATTTTACTTCGGCGTTCCTAGACGTCCCAATCAAAACAGAATCCTTTGGTCACGCAGGACAGAAATATAAATAGTAAACTAGTGGCTAGGTCGAGCCGGTCTAAAAGCGTTCCCGACACGATTGTGATGTATTCGCGGAAACACATGCAAGCTGCTGTATATTTCGTAAAAAGTGCATCCAAAGTACGGGCACGTATTACAATAAGTAATATTTCACTTTTCGCATGATCCTCCACTCGCTACCGCTCGCTCCGGAGGCTCAAGAAAAGGAAACTAATCAGGGGCTGACCCAAACGTAACCCAAGATATACCGAAAATCAAGAAAAAAAATTGTTTAGAAACTTAACAGTAAAAAAATTAAAAAAAGCAACGGGGTTTGAACCCGGGCCGCCGCCGTTAATCGCCGAATTGAGACCTAACCATCTAGACCTCTGGCCCACGAGGCCTCTGGCGGCAAATTGATTGCATCGCGAAAACATGGCGCGAATACAATTGCTCGAGTCAACGCCACATACGCTAGATGGTGTTGGGGTCGTAATAGAGAGAGGGAGGCGTCGCATGCAGTATTTCGTCCTCGGGATCGATTTTAGACCGGCGCGACCTAGCCGCTAATATAAAAATCGAATCTAATATCGGAATTAGATCTTGGGCTTCGAACAAGAGCCTGAATAGTACCGGGGCGTACCAAAAACTTACTTCTAATTAATGAGCAAAGCGAGATGTCACAAATCTAACGTAGTCTCGATACGTTATAATCAATTTTAATAGATTTTCTTAGTTTGAGTTTGTCGTCGATTTAACTTTCGGTTAGTTTCACTTAGTCTCAACTTATTTTAATCATTTGAACCGGTTCCGAGACGTTATAATCAATTTTAATAGATTTGGTTAACTTGGGTTAGTCGTCCAATCAGTTTTCGGTTAGTTTCACCAAGTTTCACTTAGTTTCAACTTATTTAGTCATTTGAATCGATTCCGATACATTATAATCAATTTTAATCGATTTGGTTAGTTTGGGTTAGTCGTTGAGAAAATTAACCGAAAGTTGTGGCTGAATTACATCAAAGGATTTACCGCTGAGTGAACTTACTAGTTTGTTTATACTATGCTTGTTTCTTCAATCGTTATCAAGTAAACATTGGCAAAACTTCTTAGACTACGAGCTTACATCCCAGGTATCAATGACAAATTCTGATGCTATGAGAAGACAAACATGAATCTTGCCAAGGAAGAAGCACGCAATCAATTTTACAAAGAACCAGGCATAGCTTTAATACGATACCAGAACAGCTGTCCTGGGTCAAAGAAATTGGGTTTGCTAAATATTAGATGGCATCAAAGACGCTTGACGAGGATCAAGAACAAAAACAAGTTAACAAAAAATACATGACAAGAAATGGGGAGCACTGACAAAAAGAAAAATACAACTAGTGAAATCAGGAAAGAAAATCATCATTTTCAACCCGGCCATTTTTTATTTAAGAGCAATCAGGTGGGTGAATGTTATTAGTTAAGGCAGCGTGTTGCTAGCTTGATAGTATCCTCACCGATAGTTACATGAGCGTCATAGATAGAAACATATACTTTTGGAAGTTAATGCGATGTAATGCAGTAATAAAGCAAGGATAGAGGCTTAGAAAGCAGAGGGTATGATTTCGCGATCTGAGGTAACCGCGGCTGAGCGTTCATTTTTTGCAGGCAAATGCATAATGCATGATAAATTGACTTAATGTCAGAAACCACCTTGTCAACATTTCGCTATCTGGAATTTAGAAGGATAGATGTAGAAAATAGAATAAAAAAGGTCATATGTAATTATAATAGATATCGGTTTAAGAAAGATATGTCTTTAGTTTAGATGTAGCATTAAAGAACTAAGACATCTGATTGTTGTTTCAGGTTTTAGAAAAAACACTATCTGTATCGTTATTTCAAATTCTATACCTATAATATATGCTTCAGGCGTTAGATATATTTTTGGCTTATTACAGATGTGCCAGGTTCAACAAATTTATCTTCAACGATTAGTTGGCATTTCTCTCCCTAACACATTATTCTTATAAAAGTTTTAACAAATTTTCTCGCTTACTGTTAGAGGGCGGTAAATGTTCTAAACCCGCTATAAGCGCAACTAAAAAATTGTAATTAATTTATTCCGCGGATTAGCACCAATTAACGTAACAAACTTCATGCGAAAAGAAAGTCAGGTGGCACTAATCATTCACCTTCCTAAAATAACATCAATTATATTTTAGGACGTAGCAACAGCTTGTTATCATAATCTCATTGTGTTCCAGTATAAGAAGAATTTCCAATAAAAACATATTTTCATGATTGAACTTAAGTTCTATTTTTTAAACAGAAAACAGGCAATTTATACAAAAAGCCGTATGAAGAAGAAGCATAACAATAAACATTTTGCTCAAAAATCAACGTAGGTCGCAATCAGGTGTAAACATGCGGAAAGGTTCCTAAATTTTGCAGCGCGCTAAAATTTTTCCAATAGTGAACATTAATTGCAATTCTGACCACAGGCATTACATTTCATAAAAATGCCTTAAATACATTTTCCCAAATATTTGGGATCAAAAACTTTAAAATAATGTAAAGGACTAATTTTTAGTAACACGTTTTGTTTCGCTAAGATTATTACAGCCACTAATATTTGCACCTTACACCTTAAACCTTCGCCAGCACAAGTCATTCATCATAATTACATACCGCCATGACTCGACTCTACTACTGCGCCATTCGCCTTCCAGGGTTCTCACGTCCTCGCCTATTTGAACGTCGCCTGACAATAAACCTCTAAAATTTAACATAAAATTAAATCCAAATAGGGCAGGTTAGGACAATTGATCTTGAAATGCTAGTTATGCAATGCGACACCTATGCAATCTGATTTCCATTTAGTCATCTCAGTTAGAACTGTTTGCATCCTTTAAAAGATGGTCGTTATTCATAAACCTGGCAACACAGGCAATCTGGAATGTATTTACTAATCCTAGTTGCATCTGCCTGAATTCCTTAGAGGGTCGAGGATCGAGATTTAATATCTGTAATGCAGTACAATGCTCTACATTAGAAGGTGAAATGTGATAGTAATACCCTAAGAATGTGTGATGATTAACTGAAGTCGCTCATCTGTTTATTTACTTATCCTAGTGGCAACTGTCTGGTGCTCATCTCTAGAATGCAATTTGGCATCATACTAATTGCATCAGTCTGAATTCCTTAGAACATGATATTTGATGATGGCATCCTAAAAATGCGGTAGGAAGTAACCGTCGCGTCGTGGCCATTGATGTAGTCAGTTATCTTTATTATATGTCACAGAACCAAAATTATAATAAAATATTTTAATTCAGATTGATAATGAAGGCAATATAGATAATGCATCGCGTGATTATGAATGGTATGGACTTAAACTTCTTTAGTAACTGTGGCCAAATTAATAAAATATCAGTTATTTCAAGAAGACGCAGCAAATAAATAAAGTAAATCTAGCAAGACCATGGTAAAAGAGGGAACAAGCCAGACAATGGCCCTGAAAAAGCCGGATGGCACCTACACGGAAAGAGAGGATGAGAGAGCGGTCCTCCTCCTCATCCAACACTTCTCAGGTAGTCAACCAAGAAACCTAAATGAAAAAGAAACGAGTCCAAGGAGACCCACTAGGGATGACTGGGCAATGGCAAAAACCGTACTCACTTCTGGGCGACTCGCATGAGTATTGAATATATTTGGGTGGATGAAATCTTTTCAGCCTTCTCACAAAGGGGAAAAGAGAAATTATGCCACACCTTGCAGATATCAGAAGATGCATTATGGACATGGGTGACATACCAAAAGCGTGGAGAATGGCAAAAGTCAACATCATCCCGAAGATATAGGAAAGGAGAATGGGACTAACCCAAATCCTTCAGACCAATCAGCCTCCCATAATTTTTACTCAAGACAATGGAGTAGGCTGTAGATAATTACATCAGATCCATTACCTTACCAAGTAGAGAAGCATGAAAAAAGAACACCACCTGCATTCTCACATTGCAACAAAGTACCATAAAATGGTACACAGATGGGTCAAGGACTGAACAGCGGACCGGAGCCGGAGTATGGGCCAGGAACCAAATTCCCCGAAGCAATGGGAAAACAGCCGGATATATTCCAGGCGGAATTTAACTCCATAGGAATATGTGTGACCTCAACCTCGGCACAAACTATAGGAAGAAAGAGATTGCCATTTTCTCAGAGAGTCAAGCAGCTATCAATGCGCTGAGCTCACCAACAATCAGCTCATGCCGAGACAGACTAAACGAACTAGGCAAGAATAACAAACTATCCCTTCAATGGATACTATTACACGCTGTGATAGAAGGCAACGAAAAAGCAGAATAATTGGCAAAAGTAAGTGCACAAACTTCGCTTTTTGGACAGAATGGTCCTGTTCTGTGGCATAAGGATTTACACCTACAATTAAGAATTAAGGAAAGAAGAGCGAACTAAATGGATCAGTTTATGGGAACGCCTTCCAGAGTTAAGGCAATTAAAGATGTTTCTAGGGCCCTCTCACTCAGGAAGAACAAAAAACCTTTTAACACCGAATAAGAACAATCTCCGCATCCTCACCGGTTCTCTTAACGAGGACAGTTGTCGGTTCTTTGAGGAGGGGAGGAAACCCCGGAAATATCTTCTCATGGAGTGTGAGGAGGTCGCGAACAGGCCTGCTTCGGATGCTGCATCGTCGAACAGGAGGAAGTTCCATCCATTGAACCATCCAGACTATTTGCTTTTATCAAAGCATTGAAGCTGGATGAGGTATTCTGATTGAGAATCACATCAACGGAAACACCAAGGAAGGTAGATAGTATTACCACCCAAAATCACTCATCATTGAAATCGACCAAGGAAGAAATTAAGCTGTTTGCGGCCCCTTAATGACAAAATGTTTGATTAATATGCAACACAATCATATTGGCGTTAACGTTATCTAAGTGACAAAGGCTACTGTAATATCCATAACTGACTAGCTTGTGATTTTTAATCGTCGAGTATATTTTAAAGCCATTTTAGAGATTTATAAATTATTATTTTTAAGTATTAATATCATCTTTCAGATTTTTTTAGGCCCAGTAGATTCGCTATGTCAGAATGAAAAAAATAAGTACATAAAGGAGACTTTAATATTCCCTGCTGAATTTCAAATACATAACTGAGACTCTAGGCGGTAAAAATAAACATTTCTTTATATTGCACTTCAAAGGATACTCCCAGAAAAACCTTAAAAGGTGCTTTACAGGCAAGAACCCTTTAAATTTCAGTAAATTAATATTTTATAATTAAAGTCCCAGTCGGGATTACGTTTTTAATTTCGGTTTTTATTTATGATGTTTCTTTACCTTCAATAGCCGCCGAAGTCATATGAAAAAGGAAAAAATAACACCCTAGAGCACGCGTAAAGTACTCAGCTGAGTAGTTTGGATTAGGTTTTCGATATCTTTTTTTGGATTTCGGTAGGCATCACTTCGGTGACCAAAAAATAACTATATGGATTCACGTATTGTACAGTTGGTTACTTGATTACGTGCGACTCACCGAGAAGACTAAGATCTGAAAATTGTCACAACCAAATGATTATTTTTTAACCGATGGTACCATTTCAACCACCAGATGATTAACATACGTGTGTTTACTGGGAGTAGAAATGATGAAATTATTTATTTAGAGATAATAAATAATAATAAATAAATAAATCTTTATTAACGATTTCCCATTGAAAGATACAATATAAATATTATTACATTAGAGATCGAACCAATTAAACTTATACTAAAAAAAAAGAAATACAAAGTCAAAAATTAAAATATGTCACTAACAACAAACAAAAACACAATCATATAAAAGCAAAGAGCCAATAAAGAATATCATGTCAAAAGAGCTAAATACACATCATGTCAGTTTCCTACGAATTGAGGTTTTAAATGTATTCAAACTCACATCAAAAAAACCAATATCATCACAGTGCTTATTCGCAGTTCTACACATCCTACATATTGGACTATTTACACCAAAATTGGTTCTGTGAAATGGTATGTAAAATAACTCTGTACACCTTGTCTCTCTTTGTGGTACTCGAAAATTAATTAATTCCAAGAGTTCTGGACAATCAAAAGTATTAATGATCTTAAACAAGGTGCACAAGCCATATTGATTCCTTCTTACATGTAAGGTTGGGAGGTTCAACAGATTGTGCAAATAACCATAATCAATTAAGTCCAGAGGAATGCCGCATTTAAAATTGATCAGTCGTAAAAATGTTAGAAAAAGGAGACCAAAAAGGACATGCATACTCCAAACCTGAGCGAACATAACTACAGAAGAGAGTTTTAAAACATCCTAAATCATTCAAGTCCTTAAGGGTTCTGCTCACAAACCCTAGTAGCCTCATTGCTTTATTTTTTATAAATTCAATATGATAGTCAAAATGAAGTTCACTATCAACATAGACACCAAGATCCTTAATTATTTTGACCCTCTCAAGAGTCTCCTTATGGATGCTGTAATTAAAAGTTATGTTTTCTCTCTTTCTTGAAACAGTTAGAACTCTACACTTATCGATATTAAACTGCATGCAATTTTCTTTGCACCACTGTGACAGCATATTCAGGTCATTTTGGAGTTTTATACAGTCATCAATATTACAAATCGTCATAAACAACTTCGAATCATCAGCAAACAATAGTTTACGACTATTCCTCAGAATAAAATAAAGGTCATAGATAAAATTTATGAATAGTAATGGACCCAGGTGTGAATCCTGAGGGACTCCTGACGCTACAATAATCTCATCTGATACAACATTTCGTATTTTTACAACCTGTCTTCTCCCTTTAAGATAACTCCTAAACCACTCTAATAAGGCCCCATTAACTCCCAAACATTTAAGTTTATGGATTAGTATTTCATGATGAACCCTATCGAAAGCCTTGGAAAAGTCTATGTAAATACAATCAACTTGACATCTATTTTCCAGTTCCTCCGACAGTGCCTCACCATAGACAAGCAAATTAGTTACTGTCGAACGGCTTTTTACAAAGCCATGCTGAGCATTGGATATGAGCCCATGGAATAAAGGAGATATCCTACTTTCAACAATTTCGTCCAAAAGTTTTGCGGCAATACATACTTTAGATATTGGTCTATAATTTTCAGTTTCCGATCGATTTCCACCCTTAAATATTGGAGTTACACGACAAATTTTCCACATTTCAGGGAACACTCCAGAAGACAAAGACATTTTAAATATTTCGTGCAACACATATGATAAAATATATTTACATTCCTTAAAAAATATTACAGGCAACTGATCCGGTCCTGAACCCAAGTTATCTTTTAGATTAGTAATAGCATTATAAACGTCTAATAAACTAATATCGCAGGCATGCAAATCTATTGATCTATCACAGGTGTTTCAGAAATATTATCACAGTGTGCATAAGCAGATCCAAAGTGCTGAGCAAAGAACCCAGCTATATCAACAGGATTGCTGGAACTTTGATCCCTAAAGGTCATGTTGTTAGGTAGATCGTAACTATTTTCTTTTGAATGGACATACTTCTAGAAAATTTTACTGTTTTCCCGTATGCTGTCTTGAACTTGATTTTTATAGGTTTCATAGCATTGTTTAATCAGATTCTTACATTTTAACCGCAAATTTTTAAACTGTGTATAAAAGCTAAATTCCCGCCTATTTTTCCACAATTTGTTTTATTTTTTAAAATTGTCTCTTTAAGTTCTTCACTATTTGCACTTTGGAACATTTAACTCTAGGGCGGTGTTAATGATATTATAAAAATTTTCTAAAACTAAATTTACATCTTGTGCAGCTAAAATATACTTCCGGTCAAAGAGGCGTAAAAAGGGTTATTTCAAGGAAGTTAGCTCTCTTAAAATCAAAATATTCATAGTCAAAGGCCATAATATATTTCTCCATTTTTACAACATTAATGTCAAAAATCAAAGCATGATGATACTTATCACAGGGTAAAATTGGGTCGTCACATATCATAACACAGGCATCCAAAGAATTACAAAAAAATTAAATCCAAGATAGAACCACATGCATTTAAAATATTATTCATCTGATAAAAGTTTAAAAAAGCGAAATATTCAATAACAGTTTGCGCTTGGGAACATACAAGATTATTTACATTAACACCCATGTAGTCATTTGACCAATCAACATTTGGTAAGTTAAAATCTCCACATATCACTATTTTATCATACACAGTACTATTTAAAACCTGATCAACAGATAAACAAAATGAGTCATAAATGTCTCTAGGTGTTTGTGGTGGTAAATAAACATTTCCGAATAAAACTTTTTGTCCATTCAGTGTCACACATACAAAAAGGTGTTCAACATTGTCAGTCTCTGTAGTTATTAGTTTTGCAGGGCTTGTTTCATATACTTCAATTAATACCCCTCCTCCACGAGTGTGGAGACTACTTTTTAACGATCGGTCACATCTAAATATCGTATAATCAGTTAAACCCAATTCTCCATCCTTGATTTCATTATGAAGCCTGTAAACATGATTATTTGATGTTCTTGAAGCTGTACTGCCTGGCTCAGTTCAGGGAGCTTTGTTCTTAAGTCCCTTACGTTCTGATAATAGATACATAGTTGTTTTGTCGGGTTTGATTTCCTCTGTAAAAATTTCGGCTTCGGTATTGTATTTTTCTCCCATTATTATTAAAACCTTGATACCTCTGATGTTGGCCGTGGGCTCCCCGTGAGCGGGACCCATGACCAAAATCAAAGGGTCTCATTGTGACGTTAGTAGGCCAAATGGTATCATTGCATATATCAGCTTCCTGTTCTGGCTTTACAGGGACTTTAAAAGAGGTAATCAATTGATTCATATTGGTCAATTTTTCGCATGTCATGGATTCGATAGAATTGACCTTCAGGTGTTGCACAAGGGCTTCATACCGTTTACATTCCATGGCTGCACTAAAACCAGCAAGGGCGTTGTTTGTACATTTTATGATATTTTGCACACTAGGTTTAATATTCATTTTGTTGATCTTATTTGCAGTTTGAATTGTTGTCATTACCTCATTAACTGCGTTCCTTAAATCAGATGTAGTAATAACCGCTGAAGAACAAGAGCTGGTGTTAACACGGTATTTGGAACATCGGTGGTGGTTGCGCCTTTATCCTGGATGTCGTTATTTTGTATGGAACTCTTATCTTTCTGGAGTTAGTTAATTATATCAGACTTATCAGCAATTATCTCTTCCTTATCTTTAATAATTGATTTTAACATAAAAATTTCCGTTTCCCGATGTTGCAACTGTTCACTGCTCAGCAGGCACTTACGGACAGCGACCTTGCATGTCGCACAAACAATCATCAGATTACGCTTTTTTAAAGGTATAACTCGCAATTCTGAAGTGCTTAGCGGAAAGCAACTTTGGCAATAATCCATTACGCACACATCACAAGTTATCAGTGGAACATCTGAGTCATCATAAATCTGATTACTGCATTTGCAACAGACTGCCAAACAAATGGAAAACGCCATAGCTCAGAAACACCAACTGAGAACGTCGGTAGATAGCGTAAGAAATCCGCGACGGTACCGCAACCACTTCCAACTTACTTGTCAAAAGACAAATGACGGCATGTGCGTGGGAAAACGTAGAAAATAACAGAGCTCACAGTCTAAACAACAAACATAACAAGCCGGCTTATCACGAATTTTACTGGAAATTGGTGGAAAATCAGCAATTACACAACTTCAACAGGCAGCCACACTAACATTCATTAGGCCCAACACTAGTAGGCAATTTATATCCGTCTTTTTACTTAATAATTGAAGCAATTTATATCCGTCTTCTTACTTGATAACTGAAGCCTTAAAAAAATTAAACAGAACATTTAATCGTATTATCTAAAATAATTAAATCACTTTTGCATGGGCTTTATAATTAATTGCAATAGCATGATAACTCTTTTGCAACACCTAAAAGTAGTTTTTCTGGCAAACGGAAGAAGATACATTTTCAATTTATGATTTTGACGACTGAGGAAGCTCACAAAAAACAACACTAAGCAAATTGCCTCATGTTTAAGATTTTTATTTCATATTGATAAGCAACTCGTGTGCGCTGCTTCGCTTATGATTTTGTCTTTAGGATCTTGTAGTATTTAATAATATTTTAAAAACTGTCCGTTGTGTTTGTGGTGCGACGTTGTCACCGAGCTATAAAATAATGCTTTGAGGGAAGATAAATTTTTTAGTTCTCCCTTTACAAACAAAATCTTTTTACAAGAGTGCATATTTAAAAAATGGAAATTAAATAAGTGATACCAATGGTAAATCCGCCCCTGTTTGCTAGTGCAGTTAATTTTTACTCAAAAGCGCATAACTATGAAGAAGGTCAAACTAGCAGCATACTTTAGCTTCCTATATTTTCGAGGCGTGCTCACTCAATACCGCATCACAGTAGCCTTCATTAAATTATGTGGAACGAAATGAAATCAATTTTCTAAAGAAATCCCTAGCTCATTCACCGTTTAAGAAGCCTGGCGAATGAGGAACTTTAATGAAACCTTTTAATGCTCGAAATGTCCATATGGACAGTGAATAGCGATATTTATTGACTGTACCTATTCTCCCTATGTAACCATGCTTCAGGCTAAAATAATTAAAGGAAAAATAAAATATTTTCGATTGACAAATCATTCGATTGACTCCACTTAGCAAGAATCACTAAAAGTGACAGATTGGGCTATTGTATAAGAAATGATAGGGGATAGGGATACAGATTAAAGCATTTCTGCATAGAAAATAATCCCCAAATCGTCAACACATATTTTTCCAAACAACACCGCAGAATACTATGCTCTTGGAGGTTACCTCAGAGAGAGAGGACAAGATTGTTATCAGACATCAAATTGATTTCATTTTGCTGAATCTGAAACTCAATCAGTAGGTATTTAAAATCTATGCAAACTTACCCGGGAATAGATATTAAGAGTGACCACAATCCTCTGATAATAAACTTTAAATTCACGAGGTTTCTGAAAGTCAAAACAGAAAAAAATTCAAAAAATATACGTCGCGTAGCTGAAAAATCATAATAAAAAGAAAGATTTAATTGAATAAGAATGGTAAATAACAAAAAAAAATCTCAGCAGAAAGGGATAATCGAGACAATTTGGAAAAAAATAAAGGCAAAAAGAACGAAAATTCAAGAACAAGACATCGGATTTGTAGTGAATGGCAAGAAGCAAGAATGGATCATACAAGAAAAGTTGGGTCTCATGACGGAAAGGACGGAACACCGGACAAGATATGAACACATTAAGAACTATTAGAAAGAAATGTAGAGACGTGGCAAATACAGCCATGGTCTATTCTATAATAAGAGGTAGACTGATAAATGTATAGTGATTTCTTCGAAAAGGTAAATGAGAAAGCCTTTGAACAGTTTCATATACTCTAATAATGCTTTTGTCAGACACGCTTGGAAAATAGGTTTCTTCGTGTCGATTGCCATTCAGTCCGATGTCTTCTCCATGCTTATTTAAGCGGGCAAAATAAGCAACATCTAGCGGCTGGCAAAGATGATGTGCGAAATTTAGTGGGAGCGAAAAAATTTTTATATTCAGACACACATATTCTTTAATAATTTTCACTGTTGCATTACTGGACAAGTTGTCACCAATTAACATTTTTGGCCCATCCTTTTGTCTAAAATACGTTAAAGCTATATAGCAAAAAAGTTCTTGACTCAAACCATCCTGAACTCGCTAAATTGTTGCCACATCCATTCGGACCATCCTCTTTCCACTCTTGCTATAGGTGTTTCGCCTTGTACACAACAATGGGTAGAAGAAGTTCGCTACTTGCAGAAGCTGTTATCATTATGCTTACGCTAGAGTTAGTCGAATTCATTATTCTAGGAGACGTGGACGGAATATTTTCTGATGGTTTATTTTCGGGTTCAATAGTGGTTTCAATATCTATTTCTACAGAGATGATAGGCTTTCCTGATCGAACATTGATTTGTTTACGCCTGTTTGGTTTTGTTTACAATCCAAGATTTCTGTTTTCATTGAAAAAGCCCAGTAGCGATTTATCTATTTCACCCCCTGCGAGAGCTTCTTAAGCCATAGGCCAATGAGGCAGACGTTTTAAAACTCTTTGTGAATTTTAGGACCAAATACCTGAGGCGCAAAATCCCGGCAAAAGATTTTTCTTCGAATTTGCTTTAGATGCTTCAAAGTTTTGGAAAGTGTTTCTTCTGAAATAGACCTTTTCGTTTCGATTTCAACTCAGCCAGAATTATGCTTCGTGCTTTTTAAGGGGGCAAAATAAGCGACACCTAGCATCTGGCATAGATGTATGGAATTTGGTGGGAGTAAAATCTACATATAAAATGCTAATGTTTATATGTCTGTGTCGTCTCTACTGAAGTCGTGGGTTGTTCTAGAAAATTGTTATTTTTATAGAAAGATAGCTAAGATGCTATTCTAAAAACTGAAGTCGCCGGATTTTCTATTTTTGATTTAATAAAAGGGAAAAAATTAAAGAACAAAATTGTTTTTACCATTCCCGATAAAATGGCGAATGCGCAGCCCGAAAAGCGATTTTCGTCAGTGTCAATTAGTTGTGCCCCGCACACATATAGCATCAATTATATAAACATCACTGAAATATTGCCATCTGTGGTAGGAATTTAATATTTTGCAGTTGAGTACAAATGTACGATCTGTAGACATTTCGTACAGTTCTTGGTTATTGAAAATGGGAAATTGTCAATTAACTAATGATAGCGGTCTTGGGGAAGACATTATTGAAATCCTACATACAATGATAGCCAACAAATCTATTACAGAAGAAATATTTGTTCAAAGATTGCAACCGCCTGATATTGCAACATACTCTAAATCAGCCATTTTGCGTCCTAGAATTGACGACGTAACACAGATTAATGAGCAAGTTTTAAATATTTTGGAAGGTGAAAATGCACTTTTTTAAGTATTGACTCAGCAGAATGCGATGATATCTCAGAAAATGAAAATTATGCAATTGAGTTTTTAAATAGCCTGACACCTTCGGGAATGTCACCTCATAGATTAAATCTCAAAGTGGGTTCAATTATTTTGCTTCTAAGGAATTTAAATACCCGAAGGGCATTATGTAACGGCACCTGATTAGAAGTAACCAAACTATCACAAAATCTTAAGTGTGCAACGATCCTAACAGGTACCTCAACTGGAAACCCTGCATTTATCCCAATAATAAGAATAGACTTGGCTCCTGTGCAACCAGATTTGCCATTTGTATTACGAAGACGATAATTTTCTGTTCGATTAGCATTTTCCATAACAATAAATAAATCTCAGGGACAGAACAAGCACATTCTTCAATAAGTTCCACTGGTACATAACTGGACAAGTTGTCACCAATACGAATTTCTGGCCCATCCTTTTGTCTGAAATATGGTAAGTTTATATGGCGAAGCCACTTCAGAAATCAAACCATTCTTAACTCGAGAAATTGTAACCGCATCCGTTCGATTCATCCTTCTCTCACTCTTTGTATCGGTGCTTCGCCTTGTACATAATGGTAGAAGAATTTTGCCACTTGCTGAAACAGACATCATTATGCTTACGCTAGACTTAGTCGAGTTCATTATTCTATCAGAGTGCTTAGATCTTCTTTTACAGATCACCTTGAATGTTTGTTTAATCATAATTAACTATCCGCGATGGGGCAAGTTTTTCCAGAAATACCTGAAGTTCTGTGAAAGTTTGTGCCTTCACTTATTTGTGCCCTATATCTCCTTACATTCTGAGAAAATCTTGTTGTAAAGTTACGGTGTCGAGCTAAAATTGACTTTAATTATGTTACTAAATTATGACCCGGAAGGGGAAATCAACATTCTGTCGTCATGTTAATGGCCACAGCCATATGTTTGACCTCAGACTTTCTTGAAATGAGTTTTCTTAATTTTATCGCCAATAATGCATCTAGGTACACGAAAAAATTTGACTGCCTGTCATATGTTGCTCCTGCAAGGCTTCACATCATGGAGGTCATTTTCTGAAAATTCTGGTCGATGTTGTTGACAGCTTCTACTTCTTAGAACGTTTCTGTAGATCCGGCCTATGTCTGAATTTACCCCCCAAAAACTAATATTCTAATTATCACCCTGTATATAAAATGTCTCTACAGATAAACAAATTAAATCCTAGCTAAAATATTCTTAAAACATCACACATCTTAGTAGCATAACAGAAATTAAATGTATTCAAGGTGGGCACAACTTACTTTTTCAATACTTTTTGAACTAACAAATCATTCTCAAAAAATTGATAAAGCACGAAAACTGATCTCTAAAACCGACTGCCACATATGATTTTTAGAAGGCAACTAATAAACCAACATTTGCTTTAAAGCATATCTTGGATATCTCACACATGGTGGCCGCTGTGAATTCATTTCCAGAAAAACTGCACGTTGTCCGAAGTCGCCCTAAATGGTCGAAACACCTCATTTGACGGTACTCGAACGGATACACAAACAAAAAAGATTACTGAATACCATGGAAGAAAGGAAAATACAGTGCTGAGAGGTGAAAGATACGAGCTGCTCCGACTCATAATGCAGGGAAAGAGATCAGTGGGAAAGCACCAAAACTCATGGCTAAAGGATTTGAGAAGATCCAATATTACAATTGCTATTTAGATCACCAACCTTCGGAAGGAGAGGACGTGATAAGAAAAAGGAGAAGAAGACATAAAATACAATAAGTTATCTAATTTCTGTCTCACATCGCCTATTAAAATATTGTTTAGTATATGAAATTATACCCAAGTTTAAGAGGTTTTCTGACTGTACGACTCTAGTACCCCCCATGTTGATGACAATCTTCTCCTGTGCACAATTCACAAAAGTAAAATATAAATATGGTCGAGTGCAATCTAAATTGTTTCTCTTTGCAGCAACCTGATCTCGATATATTTTTCTGAATTCATCTTCACTTCTGATACGTTAGAACGCTTCACGAGTGCAACTTTCTAAATGCAATATTTCACTATCAGAAAAATATATTGATACTTGGTTGCCAATTGATTATTTTTACGTTAAGTTAGTCATATTTATACAATCTTCTTGTTTCAGTTGAAACTTTTAATGGTGGCACTCTTAATTTTTGGAAGGTGGATAGAAGTCAAATGGGTACATATCTTTGCATCGCAAGTAATGATGTTCCACCGGCTGTCAGCAAACGAGTTTCATTATACGTTAACTGTAAGTACTAATTAAAGTTTTCCTTTAACTTTGCACATTTAGGTCGACTCCAATGCTAATTAAGATATTTTTACCTTCCGGTTAACTGTAAAAGATTAAAACAATACGTCTTAAGAAAGGCGAATTTTGATTAGACCTTTAATAATTGAACTATAAGATATGAATGGTACAGGGGAAAAACGTGCAAATTTTATGATTTTGAGATAAAGCACATTTTAATTTTAAAAGGCAAAAACTAAAGTATTTTGATATTTTTTTTACCAATATGTTCCCTAACTAGTCCGAGATCTTTGGATCACAAACTGAAAGAATTGAAAAAACATTGAGCGATAATTCGTCCTGACAGCTCAGTTTTGCCCTGAATTTATAACAATTTAATTTTATGAAGTATTTTTATTTCACTCATGAATAATATAATGAATAAATAATATAGTGAAACAAAACTGAACTGAAAAATAATCTTCGGTATTTTGGCATGAATCCAATTACCTGAAATAAAATATTAATAGTTCGATTAGGGTAAGAAAATAAACAAGATTTTTTTGTTTACTTTGAAAGTTTCTTTATAGGAAAGAAGTTCCCCATATTCCCAGTTAATAATGCACCAGTGAGGTAAAGTAATCCTGACCTTCTTTTCCACAGAACTTTTTCAAACTCTGCAAGTTTCCAAATTTTTGAGCCGAAATTGGTATTGGACCTGGAGCGAATAAGAACAATTTAATAGTAAAACTAATGTTTACCTACGTAAAATATTTGGGAAAGAAGAAACTGGCTATTTCTCTCTAAATTTTTGAGAACGATAGTTTTTCTATCCATGACAACTGCAGAGGACCATGTACCATTATATGTGTCTCTATACTCTATAGAGTGTTCTTTTGAAACTTCGAACTGCCTTATTGATAGAATTAGAAAGCTAGATTTTTCCTGTAAACTTTATTCAAATGTTCGGTCCACTTTTGAAAAATGTGTTGATTTTCTTCTGAAAGATGTTTCATTACAAAAGGCCAAAGATTTTTCTGGAAGATTGAACGAGGTTACATAATTCCTTCACTGCTTCAACTCTGGCTTTCTGATTGAGGATTCCCATAGAAATGTAACAAGATTATGTAAGCTAACGGAAAAATATGTAATTCTTGTTTTGTCTACCGCAGGAGTCACAAAACAAATTCAAATCTCTCATGTTTGCAACAAGGTAATTATACCCAAAGTAATTCAGTAGAGAAGAAATAATATCATCACTGCCTTTTTTACAAATGGGTTCTAGGTATACATAAACGACACTTCTTGAGTCAGAGAGAACGTGTACCTTGAACATATAAATGGACAAATGTCTTTTGTAATACATCATTAGTAGGCATTTTGGGGATAGGAATATGTTAACCAAAGTCTATACAGATTGACTTTTCTACGTTTGATTTAAGACTTGAAAGCTTTGATTGCTTTTTAATTGAATAAAATGCTTTTGCTTTACTTAGATGCAGGTCATGTTATGTGGCTAGTTATTCAATTTTAGCTGTTATATCTTTTATTTGGAGAGGTGCGTACAGATTTTTTACTGTTTATTTTTGTTTTTGGCGCTCGAGACATTTCATTTTAGCTAGGTACTCCTCACTTGGGCTACACGTGTCTGTTTGTGGGCAACCAAAAGCTCTATGAAAATATTTGGTGAAAATGGTCCCATAGATTTTGTATGATACTTCGATGCTGGTATGCATATTTTTAAACATTTCCCACATTTTTTACGTTGAGCCCTTCAGGCAAATATTTTTTCATTGGTACAATAATTGGTCGGTATAAACAATTCATTTTAAATCATTTATGACCACAAAGGAGGGGATGGTAATTAACTTTAAAATTGACCACTTTAGTTAGCGAACTGTATTAAAATAGGTGGGTGGGATTTCATTCATTGAGTGTGAATTGAAACACGTGTTATAATTTTTGGGTATTAGGCACAATAATAATGCAAGATTTAATTTGCATTAAACATGATCAGTAAATAAAATTATTTCTAGCTACTTTCAAGCATTCATCCTTTCAAACATAAAACTAAACACTTAACATCAGATTAACTATTCTATTAGTAAATATCTAACAAAACTTTTTGATTATTTAGATAACACGAACTGCTTTCCTTACTAAATTAATAAAACTTTCATTTATTTTAACTAACTGCTTCTTCTGCAATTCTCTCAAATTAACTTCACCAGGGATATAAGACTTCGAAACATGATTCGAATTTTGAGTACAGGAATAGATTTGTCTAACTACAATTTTCCAAACGCCATTTTACGTTCTTCAATCGGGACGAATAACGGGAAAGACGCTACAACTTGTATGTTTTGAGCAAATGCGTAAAAACGTCCAAAGAGAGTCCCTAATTGGGTTTAGAAAAACACAAAGCACACAATATATTTTCTAAATATTAGTGCAAACAAATGAGAGAATGGCCTAATATTTTGGGGTCAACAGAGCGACGATTAAGTAGATGTTTTACGGCTCAACGCTTCTACTGCACTTCTTCGACTAAACATAAATTTTTTCTTTCTGCAGGCGACAGGGAGAGAGCGGGAATTGCGCAGAACATCTCATTAGCGCAGTTGAGAGGGTAAATTTTTTTTCTACTACCGTGCGTAAAGTACTCACTTTACGCACTCTCTAAGGTTCGTAAAGTTGGCCTTTTTAATGTGCAGTGCGTAAAATAAGCTATTTTACGCACTAGTGCGTAAAGTAAATCTGACATATTTTTGACACTTAGGGCAGTGCGTAAAGTAATATATTTTACGCACTAGTGCGTAAAGTAATTTAATAATATTTTTGTTTTTTCATGTTTTTTTCGGTAGTAGAAAAAAATTCGTATGCTACTCATGTGTAAAGTACCCTTTTTTTATTCATAGGATTGTCGCATTCGCCTACGGCTCATGCGACAATGTTCCCATTCATAAAAAAGGGTCACTTTACACACTTCTTGCATAAATAACTATTTTGTTTATTTGATATATGTTGTTTACGTATCATTGACGGAGACAAAGACATATAACGTTTTCCTTACGGAGAGTGACAACTAGCTATACATATTTCTAGCGATTGTTTTATATAATGGAATCGACAATCCAGGTTCGGCCTAAGGACTAACTGAAGTGCGATGCTTTAAAAGCACGAATTGCTGTTTACCTGGGGTGAAATAAATCTATTCGAATTTTAATTATAACTTAATCATACTACGAACATACAAAGTGTTATCACCAAACTATACGGTGTAAAACGATAAGTTTATACACATGTTGGGGTGTTTCCCCAACAATAATGACTGCCTTTAAAGATGATATATTCTCTTTAAATTTAATACGAGCATCATCAGAAAGTTTTAATGCCTTTATCCCGGGTTTCCCTCTTTTATCAATTGGAGGCAAGCCACTATTTTTCAAAAATTAACTCAATTCTACGTTTTGTGCCCGATCTAAAGCTATAAATTCATCTCGACAAACCAACCTCTAATTAAGTAATTTTCATATAAATATCCAATTTTCTAAAGAGCTACAACATTAAATTTCTTAAATGCGAATTTTCATCATTTAGCCCAGGTCGTCTGCTTTTAACCGGAACACACATAACTAGGAAATTTGTTTTATCAGTGAACTCTAAAAGATAGAAACTCCTTATAATACTTTTCTTACCCTACGTAGGAATCTTTTTGGAGTATTATATACGTTTACAATCGCATTCTCTACCAATTTCACAGCCTTGCAGCTTCATTTATTTTATTCACACCTGTTAAACTTCTATGTGTTGGCCTTTTTTTTTGATAAAAACATCATATCACTTTCCATGGTAGAATTATATTTTGGAACGTTGTAATTGCATCTGAATATTATATCGCGATTTTCTCTGTGTATCCGTTAAATTGTGGTATCGATTGTCGCAGCCTAACTACTACGATAGTATAAACAGACTAGTAGGTTCACTCAGCGGTAAATCTTTTGATGTAATTCAGCCACATTCTTTTTTTTACGTAGTAACTGGAGATGAGCGATATGCTGCGTAAGTGTCCGATCGCTTCGCCTGGCTTCCTCTAGTCAAGCCTTTACCAGAGATGTATTCAGGAAATTGTATGTACTCGTACCGAAAGACCTACTGACTGCCGGCCGGGTAAAAAATCAAGTGAAACTGAGCAAAGTTGTAAAAATATTTTCATAGGAGGAAATTGGCAAAAAAATGCTATACAGGGTGTCATTTTTAGGTGATACCACTATTGCTGCCTCAGAAACTAACAAGAATTTAACAACGCTGCAAATCGATCTTGAAAAGGTATTAATAATGGCAACTTTTTCTAGTTTAATCAACTTTGTAGCTTTGACCGCTTCAAAGATAGCAATAATAGTGGCATTACCTTAAATTTATTTAAAAATATATAATAATATAACATCATTTTTACTATACTTCCTTATTTTCATGAGGGCGGCGCTACGGAATTTTCGTATCGTTTATTGGACGACTAACCCAAACTAACCAAATCTATCAAAATTGATTATACCATAGTGGCACCGGCACCGGTTCAAATGACTACAATAAGTTGAGACTAAGTGAAACTAAACGAAAGTTGCTTCGACGACTAGCCCAAACTAACCAAATCCATTAAAATTCATTATAACATATCGGAACAGCTTTAAATGACTAAAATAAGTTAAAACTAAGTGAAACTAACCGAAACTTGATTCGACGATTAACCAAAACTAACCAAATTTATTAAAATTGTTTATAACGTACCGTAATCGGATCAAATGACTAAAATAAGTTGACACTAACTGAAACTAACCGAATGTTGATTGGACGACTAATCCAAACTAACCAAATCGATTAAAATTGATTATAACGAATCGGAACCGATTCAAATGTTTAAAATGAGTTAATACTAAGTGAAACTAACCGAAAGTTGAATCGACGACTAACCCAATTTAACCAAATATTTTAAAATTGATTATAACGTATCGGAACCGCTTGAAATGACTAAAATAAGTTGAGAATAAGTGAAACTAACCGAAAGTTGAATCGACGACTAACCCAAAGTAACCAAATCTATTAAAATTGATTATAATGTATCGGAACCAGTTCAAATGACTGAGATAAGTTGAAATTAAGTGAAACTAACCGAAAGTTGATTGGACGACTAACCCAAACTAACCAAATCTATTGAAATTGATAATAATGTAACAAAACCCGTTCAAATGAATGATGGCCAAAAGACGTCACCACATAAGTCCAAATGACGTCAAACATACGTCCAACATGACGTCAAAAAGACACCGTAATGTCACATCCAAAAGACGTCATATTCTGACGTCCATTGGACGTCTGATTTGAAACTAAATAGACTTAAAATAGTCGACATAATGACGACTAAATGACATCAAAAAGACGTGCAAATATGGACGCCCAAAAAATTTCAAAATTAATTTTTATATGCATTGAAACCCGCGCCCCAGGTTTCGGTTCTCCAGACGTGTACCTATATAAATATGTCTAGAAATAATTGAAACATTAAAATTTAGAAGAAATCGGAAATGACCAAAATCAAAATCCAAAATAGCACTTTCCAGCATAAACAAAATATTTGATTGATAAGAAAACATACCTATTTTGAGTGCCCATTGCATAACGTTTGCTTAGCTAAAATAAAATAGGTCTGGATAAGAAATAAAACAAGAATCTCTACTAAGAATATATGCATATTAAGTGTTTTAGCTACCTAAAAAAAATTTGCACAAAAATTAGTGATCTTATAGTTAAACTAGTTTTTCTGGAACAAATTTATAAAAGGTAAACACTTTGCCAACAAACGTATTTAAAAAATATATTTTACCTATACCTATATAGGTACTGCCTAGTATTCTATCCTTGTTCAAGTTGGTAACTTTTAAAGTATCTACCTCTAACAAATTATTAAGTTACCTTAATTAATAACACATAATATATAGGCACAGGTGTTCAACCAATTTATTAACACTAGGCTGATCTCAAACTTTAAAAGAAAACAGAGTGACTCAAATATTTTTAAAAAGCATTAAGATATTGCTTATTAGAGAACAAAACTTTAAATATCTGTAATAGTTCTAACTACATTCTTAGATATTAATCTTAACTTATGAGTTGAATCCCAGTTAGTAAAATGTACAATATACGTTATTAATAACTTGCCGGTTTGAAAATAAACTTTTTTAATGCTGTAAAATGGTCCATGTGTCTGGCGGCTGTTTTTTTAATGGCGTCAACTAGTTTTCATACACTACGGCGAGGCTTTCGCCGCCTGTTTCATCCAGTTGCACAACGCAGTACATACTTCTTTCTAATTACTTGTAATACAAGACAGAATACACAATAGATTAGGTATAACCTTAATTGAACGAAATCGTACAACCATAGATAAATATATTAACGTACAACGAGGTCTTCGAATTCTCGTTCGGCCCGGTCTCAATGATCACACTCACATACACCGTACAACGCCGAAGGGCCGAAGTCGTGTAGCGCCGAACATTTACTAATGACATTGCCGGTAATATAGGTGTCTAACTTATCTGTACATAACGCGCTAAAATTAAAATTGAGAATAAGTAGTATTTTAATTATTATTTCAGATACATCTGCGTAAGAAACGAACTCTTTTGGGATTCTAGATAGAACTAATTGAAATTGGAAAAAAAAAATATAATAAATTTATTATTGTCATTACTTGTATAAAATTTAAATTCATTTTTGTCATTTGTTATGATAATTTAAAAAAATAAAGTTTGTTTTCTGATAATTTTATTTAATAGAGTTATTCTGACACTGATTTGTTGGGCAAGAATACTTACCAATGGATTTTTGCGTTTTGACCCAGAAAACTAAATTTTTATTTTCGGACCTTTATAAGACGTCTAAAAGACGTCTACAAGTTGACGTCTAAGCCATGTCTTAAAAATGACGTCATAATGACGTAATTTTTTGGCCTCCGGACGTCCAAGACCAAAAATGACTAAGAATTGACGTCCTATAGACGTCAATAACGTCACGTTGGCTACCTGGGACTAACCGAAAGTTAAATCGACGACTAACACAAACAAACAAAATCTATTAAAATTGATTATAAAGTATCGGAACAGGTTGAAATTCATTATAACATATCGGAACCGCTTTAAATGACTAAAATAAATTAAAACTAAGTGAAACTAACCGAAACTTGATTCGACGATTAACCAAAACTAGCCAAATTTATTAAAATTGATTATAACGTACCGTAATCGGATCAAATGACTAAAATAAGTTGATACTAACTGAAACTAACCGAATGTTGATTGGACGACTAACCCAAACTAACCAAATCTATTAAAATTGATTATAATGTATCGAAACCGGTTCAAATGACTAAAATAAGATGAAACTAAGTAAAACTAACCGAAAGTTGATTGGCCGACTAACCCAAACTAACCAAATCTATTAAAATTGATTATAATGAAACGGAACCGATTCACATGATTAAAATAAGTTGAGACTAAGTGAAACTACCCGAAAGTTGAATCGACGACTAATCCAAACTAACCAAATCTATTACAATTGATTATAACGTATCGGAACCGGTTCAAATGATTAAAATAAGTTGAGACTAAGTGAAACTAACCGAAAGTTAAATCGACTACTAACCCAAACTAACCAAATCTTTTAAAATTGTTTATAACCTATCGGAACCGCTTTAAATTACTAGAATAAGTTAAGAATAAGTGAAACAAACCATAAGTTGAGTTAATGACTAAATTTGCATAAACCTAAATATTGACACATTGTCATCACGTTTTAGTGACATAACCATATTCTGTATTTTACGCGATCTGGTATAAATAACAAGAAAAAGTATAGATTTTGTCGTAATCTAAAAATCAGAAGTCCATAGAGCAATGATAACTATATAAAAAATGACATATACATTTTTTGGTATTGTTTAATGTTAGTTTTGACGTATTTGCAATAAGCAAGGTCAGAATAAATTAAATAATTTTACTTCAAATTAGGCTTTTGACGCTAAAATGTACTAGATTAATTTTGTAAACTGCATCGCTGTATTATATTATTATTATACTTTATGCTTATTTTGTAACTAACTAACTGTAAATTTAGCATTTATTTCGAGAAAAACGTTAAAAGATCAAACCTTTTTGTTGCCGTATAATTCTTCATTATTTTGTTAAGCTTAACTATAAACAATACCGACAAGTTTATATGACATTGTATATACAGTTCATTGCCCTATCAACATTTTTAATTTCGTCAAAATCTACACTTTTCCTTTTTATTTATACCAGGTCACGTGAAAGGCAGCATATGGTTATAAGTCACTAAAACGTGAAGACAATTTGCCAAAATTTATGTTAAAATATGTCAACTTAATCCTCTATTAATATAGGATTCAGCGAGAATATAAATTATAGTCTTTGATCCGATTATGATTTCAGTAAATTGGACGGTTCAAGCAATTGTCAAATCTGACAGTGAAATAAATTCGTCATTATTTCCTTATTTAACAGATATCGAAAAAAGTGTTTTAGCCCCACTCCTCCAAATATTCTCAACTAGTCGCCGAAAATCGGCAGATTGTATTCAGTATGTGGAACGTTTTAATTTAATCAGTCGTTCGTGTGTAGGCAAATTGTTATATTAGCCATTTGAATCGATTTCGATACATTATAATAAATTTTAATAGTTTTGGTTAGTTTGGGTTAGTCGTCGATTCAACTTTCGGTTAGTTTCACTTATTCTCAACTTATTTTAGTCATTCAAAGCGGTTCCGATACGTTATAATCAATTTTAATAGATTAGGTTAGTTTGGGTTAGTCGACGATTCAACTTTCGGTTAGTTTCACTTAGTCCCAACTTACTTTAATCATTTGAACCGGTTCCGATACCTTAAAACAATTTTAGTAGATGTGGTTAGTTTGGTTAATCGTCCATTCAACTCTGTTTAGTTTCACTTAGTCTCAGCTTATTTTAGTAATTTGAAGCGGTTCCGATACGTTAAAATAAATTTTAATAGATTTGGTTAATTTGGGTTAGTCATCGATTCACCTTTCGGTTAGTTTCACTTAGTCTCGACTTACTTTAATCATTTGAACCGGTTCCGATACGTTATAATAAACTTTAATAGTTTCGGTTAGTCGTCCAATCAACTTTCGGTTAGCTTCACATAGTTTCAACTTATTTTAGTCATTTGAACAGGTTCCGATACGGTATAATCAATTTTAATAGATTTGGTTAGTTTGGGTTAGTCGTCGATTCAGCTTTCGGTTAGTTTCACTTAGTCTCAACTTATTTTAATCATTTGAACCGGTCCCGAGCCGTTATAAACAATTTTAATAAATTTGGTTAGTTTCGGTTAGTGGTCCATTCAACTTTCCGTTAGTTTTACCTAGTTTCAACTTATTTTAGTCATTTAACATTATAATCAATTTTAATAGATTTGGTTAGTTTGGGTTAGTCGTCGATTCAACTTTTGGTTAGTGTCACTTATTTTAGTCATTTAGAGCGGTTCCGAAAAGTTTTAATAAACTTTAATAGATTTGGTTAGTTTGGGTTAGTCATCGATTCAACTTCCGATTAATTTCACTTATTCTCAACTTATTTGAATCATTTGAACCGGTTCCGATACGTTATAATCTATTTTAATAGATTTGGTTAGTTTGGGTTAGTAGTCCAATCAATTTTCGGTTAGTTTTACTTATTCTCAACTTATTTTAGCCATTTGAAGCGGTTCCGAAACGTTATAATCAATTTTAATAGATTTTGTTAATTTTGGTTAGTCGTCCAATTAACTTTCGGTTAGCTTCACTTAATTTCAACATATTTTTGTCATTCGAACCGGTTCCAATACGTTATAATCAATTTTAAAAGATTTGGTTAGTTTGGGTTAGGCGCCGATTCAACTTTCGGTTAGTTTCACTTAGTCTCAACTTATTTTATTCATTTGAACCGGTTTAGAGACGTTATAATCAATTTTAATAAATTTGGTTAGTTTGGGTTAGTCGTCCATTCAACTTTCGTTTAGTTTCACTTAATTTCAACTTATTTTAGTCATTTGAATCGGATCCAATACATTATAATCAATTTTAATAGTTTGGGTTTGTTCGGGTTAGTCGTCGAATCAACTTTGGGTTAGTTTCACAGGGCCAAAATATATTTAATATTTACAAACCATTCCATTATCGTTAAATATATACCTATATTGAAGAAATAGCAAGCAAAATCATATTCTTTCTTAAAAAAATCTGACACCTAGACGATTTTTCCGGCCTTGTCGCCTTTAATTTTATTACTATGTAAAACTATTCCCTGATCCGGCTATAGATTTTACCTATACCCTACATTGCTTCGTAAATATTTCCACCGAACTCCAAATAAAATATTAAAATACAAATAAAGTTAAGGATTTTCACAAATCCGACTCTGTTCTGAACACTCTGCCTACACACGAACGACTGATTAAACTAAAACGCTCCACATGCTGCCAACAATCTGCGGATTTTCGGCGGCTGGCAGAAAATATTTGGGGGAGTGGAGCTACTAGGTTATGTATACTTTGCGACTACGAGTGGATTTTAGTACTCCGACCCGTTTCACAGGGAGCTCCTTTTGAAGATGCACATGAAAATAGGATATATCGAAGGAAGTTAAAATTGACTCTCTCTTATCGTTTGGACTTACCTCCAAAAAGGTGTCTTATGGCAATTAAGCTTTTAACTGTGGGTTGATGATTGCCAGATAGCATTTTTTGTTAAAATTACAAAGCGTAGTAACGCGTATCTTTTGTAAGAGTACCGGCTCTGCTGTTGTGAAGCATCGTGTGAAAAGCTGTGTGATAACCCTTTCATTTTAAAAGGTAGGTTTGACCCACGTGCTTCTAGTTAACATGGCTAAAAAAATCATTTATCATTTCACCAAGGACTGTTGCCCATTTGTTCCGGGGAGTTCCTTCCTTGAGCATGAGCCTAGCCATCCTATCCTAATTGCTGGACCAGCCAGAGAGTTTTTGGTGAAACCTGACTGTCCTGGCTGATATTTTCACCTAGCTCTTCCAACATGCACTGGATTCTAATTTGGTGGCTTCTCTTATACCAAGGATGAAGTATATCATCGATTCCTTTTAGGATCAATTTGATTTATTAACGTGTTGGCACTATTAGCATCTAAAATCTAGTTCTTGCTCTATCGTGCATTTACCTTTAATTTTCATAGTGAAAATACTAAAGACAATCCAACGAGAAATAATTTTACAAAATATCGCATCAAGGGATACTGAAGTTCAGTTCTCTAACCTCATCTAGTATTTTTTCGGCAAGGTGCAGTCCTCTAAGGTACCGCAAACCTTTCATCACTTTCTTTCTCGTCACTACATAACTGCATTCCTTAAAATTAGGGTATTTAAGTCATTTATGCTGGCTGTAAAATACGCGGCAGGAAATAATTTTTTAACTATTTAAACCTTACTATAGCTTCTCGCCCTGATATAGGTAGACTTGAGCTCAATTCTCTCCTTGCATATTGCGGCTATATTTCTACTTATTTTCTTCAGTAACAAAAATGATATATAGGCGATAGTAACTGGGTAATATTAAAGCATTCTTCTTTCAAGATTAATTCTTATCGCTAGATAGTCGGGACATTCTATTGAAATTTAGTTACAGTAATAAATAGTGTTAGTTTCATGATTTGAGACTTGGTTAGTACCATAACTAGTGCAAACTTATTAATTTGAAGTTCAATCGCACTGAGTACTAGGACTAAATTGCGGAATTGTTACTTGAATGTTGTAATTCATAGAATATTAAAGTAAATCTTAAGTCTTTAATAAATATTATAATAATAATTTGAATCCTAATTAACATCCGTGACATTAATGTTACAGTTGATCAACTGCAGTGATATTGAATAGAATCTTTATAGCATAGTATTAACCGTCATTAGTGAGTAATTGGTCTCCGTTTTAGAAAAGTATATTGCTTTACCTGAATAGTAAGATTTTTTTAATAAATAAGTTGTTTGTATTCCTGGTGTGTATTTGGAAACTGCATTCAAGCTATAATCTGGTCTCATTAGAAATTTCCCCAATAACGCTCTTGCATAGGGTATTTTTTCTAAGTTTTATTACCCTATCTTCAGACAAATAGAACATCTAATAAATTTCTTGCAATAAAATTTAGTGGCGCCCTGCTCTTACTACCAAACACTTCAACCCACGCCTTCTATATATGAATGAAATATGAACTGCTGAGTGAGTTAGGCATATGTACAGCTGAATGAGCAATTAGCAAATAAGGCTGGTTACAATTTACCAATAAAAAATATCAAGAACACTGGCAAATCGACATGAAAATGATAAAATGGCGACCACAACGCTACCGAATTGGTACCGCACGGACTTATCACGATATTCTCCTTATTTAATATCTCCTGACTTATTGTGTTCTTGTCGTGCGATGCATTTTTAGAAGAAAATTTAACACATTTTCTATGGGATGACGTCAATATCTCAATTTCGTTAAAAATTGACTTAGCCTGTTTTTCCCCCGAGCCCATCATGATAAATTATGATTTATTTTCATTATAGGTGGGAATTTTATAAAATTATTATAGTACAATTTATAACACCTAAACACAAAACTCTGTTTGAAATCGCTCAATCACTTATACACGAACGTATCTACCATAACAATACACTGATTCTTCAGTGAACGGCAACTTACCTTAGTGATCTCTTTAGCCATTTATATTTTAGAATGTAACAAATGAGAACACCACTGTCTGCAAATTGCAAATACCTACACCGTCGACAGGTCGAAAGCCCTATTAATCTGCACGTCCCGTTGATTTCAACACCACGTCTTGTAACTCGTAAGCTCCATCATGTTGGTTAACGCAAAATTCGAGTACAATGCGTACAGCTATCACATAAATTGATGTGCTAGCTTTGTATATGTGTTTATGTGTATTCTGTAACATTGGTAGCATACATAACACAGACGGTGTTATGTTAATTAAGCAATAGCGTCCAAACTTTGATGTCACGAATTATATCTTACTAATACAAAGTTTTTGTTTATCTACACCATTATTTAGTTTCAAACGTGCCATATACCGTGGGGTTGGTTTGGGTTAGGACTTACAAATTAAAATTGAATAAAACCAAGCTTGTAACAAATGGGATACATGTATTTTTATTTTCAAAGAGCCTGTAACATGCATGTTCTCTGTTCATAAAGAAATTTAAGTTTCATATTTATTTGATGCACCATGAAAGGGCCAAAATGTCAATTTCTCATGGAAGCTTTCATACAGATTTATCTGATATAATGTCGTTCAAAATTTACTAGTATCGCAACTTGATCGAATAGGTAGTTTTCGAGTTGTAGTTGGTCAGAAAGCAAAGATTTTCCTATAATCATGTATTATGGGACGAGGTTACAAAACACTATTTTTAAAACAGCTAATGCATACAGTATTTGTCTTGCAAAAAAGAGTAATTAGATACATGAGTAAGGCCAAACCAATAGACTCCTGTAAACCAATTTTTATTTTAAACAAGATTTTAACATTACCATCCCTATTTATTCTTGAAACAGTGTCTAAAAAGTATAGGGACACTTTAAATCAAAATTCATCCAATTATGCCACCAGACAAACCTAGCTGTCAGCTCTCAGAACCTCCGAGGTGCTTGACTTCTTAGTTTATAATGGACGACAGGTTTTTAATCACTGCCTGCTGGCATTAGAGAGATTTCTTAAAGGATGTCAAAAGGAGGGCCTATTATGATGTTCAGGAACATTAAAGTGAACGTTTCTAATGTTCCTAATATGGGATTTTTATACAAATGTCCTTTTTTATGCATTGTTTTATAAGTTTTTGTATTCGTAATTTAAAAAACCATTTATTATCAGTTTTTTGTCGATAAGAGTTTTTATTCTTTGGACAACATTTTTATTTGATTTTGATTTAAATTAAGGTTATAAATGCATGTACTACGTTTGGGATTTGGAACCATCGGCAACATGCACTAAAACAGAGTTTTATCCACGATATCGAAATAGAATTTTGGCACTCGACGCGCGTTTCGCTAACCATGTTAGCATCATCAGGAGATGATTAAAACTTTAATCATCTCCTGGTTAGCAAAACGCGCGTCGAGTGCAAAAATTCTGTTTCGGTATTGTGGATAAAACTTAGCACAAATGCATGTTTGGGAATGAAATTTATGAAATAGGATTTAGAATGCAACTTTAAAGTAATTATTTAAATGTAGGTCAGTTTCTAGGTTTGGCGGAATATAAGGAATATAAGGAATATAAGAGTTGGTCGAGTCAAATTTCAACCCAAAATATGAGACAGTACGTTTTATTTTTGACTTATTAAGTATCTTTTATTGAGCTTTGTAATTCTTCGGTAGAGATATATTAGTTGGTTAGTGCTGGTGTAGGTTAATTATTATTCTATGAACATTGCTATTTATTTCCTATTAAATTTAGCTAGTATATTTAGTTTTATTTAAATTCCTACAAATATCATTTTGTGACACCATTTACGTCATAAGTACAAAATTACTCTACGAAATAAGCATGCCAGTACAGTTGAACAATTTAGATCAAGTCCTAGTAAATATCTTGATTTAAAGTATAGTTGATTCAGTTGAGCTTCTAAGGGAGCCCCACTATCGTTATTGTATGCCTTGGTCTATAGTAAGTGTGTAATAGTATAATATTTCACTTATTGAGTACCCTCTTGACCAAAAGAACAACGAGATATAGGCAAATGTCATTTGTACCGACTTACAAGGCATTTGACAGAAGAAGCCCAAACTTTTTGTTACATGCCTTGCCAAGTTGGTGTGGGCAATCGTCCTCTAAATGGAGCCCTTTTCTAAGATAAAATTTTATTGCACTTTATAATTCTTGGATAGAGATATGTAAGTTGGTTAGAACTGATGTGGTATAATAATTATTGTTATATTGTGAACTACTAAAATGCATAAACTACTCAGTAAATATCACCCTGTCCTAAGTTTGAATTTGAACTTGGAAAATATTAAGCAAACATTAAAAACAAGTTATAAACAACGCCAGCAGTCAAATAAACCTTAAACGTGCAACGATCAGCACTTTTTATTTTATAAATACGCTAGGGCACCATCAATTCGGCAGACTTTGTGTCTCAACCATCGAAATGAATTTCGATGGTCTCACCTAAACCTATTCCCTATCCAAACCTGAGTTTCGCAGTGCAGTTGTTCGCGGACTCAGGGGTTGCCTACCTACAGTAGTACAAGTCGAAGCTACGATAAATTTGTCAAAGTTCGGGGAAAGATAATTTGCAAAGTAGAATCTGTCAAGTAATTCAAGTGCATTGTAAAATCTAAGTGTACTTAGTACATAGCAACCATAAATGAAATACATCACAACTCTTAAGAAAAATATATTTATAAAACAGTGACTAAAGACTAAACAATTCAAAAATATACCTCAATCGAGAAAACATGCGCACCTTAGTAATCGGGTATAATGTAACCTCACTTATATTTCTGACCATGAGACATTTTTAATGTTTTCTCATTAAGTCTTTGATTAATATACATTGTTATTATTTTTAACTAAATTGCTTCCTTTATCATATCTTCTCACGTGACGTAGACCAAGGCGTGGCGTCATACTATTCGCGACAATTTATACATTGTTGTTTATTTCCTCTTAGCAGGTATCGTTAGTTTTAAAATGCTACAAATATCATTTTGTAACGCCATTTAAGTCATGAAACATTTGCTATATTTGAAATATACCAATATTGTAAGTACGCTACGGAATAACCACGGCAGAACCGTTGAACAATTTAGATCAAGTCTAATAAAGATCTCAATGAAAAGTATAGTTGATTCAGTTGACCTTCTTAGAGCACCCACTGTCATTATTGTTTGCCTTGGTTTATAATAGTAATAAAATTGTATAATAGAGTTATAGTTTCATTTTGGTATTTACCAATAGATACCATGGCCATGTGTGAAACCGGGGCAGAACAAGTGTTTTATATTAGGAAAATGTTACTGAAACACTATACGGTATCGAAAAGTAGAAATAAAAACGTTGCCATTTCAAAATCGAGATTGATACATCAAAGAGACATGGGACATGACATGTGGGTAAAAGAGGAAAATGTAAAGAAGGTTCCACCTTAGATAATAAAGATTACACATCAAGGGGGATGTGTGATGCATGTTCTGTCCTCATAAGGAGAAGTGCGGCATCTACGAAAATATAGTTTTGAGATAATGGCCAAAATGTGTTAAATTGATATTTCACAACTATGCGGCGTGATACTTATTTTGTTGGTGTTTGTACGGCTAGGTATATTTATTTTTAATAGAAAAATTACAAACAAACATATTTTAAGCGTAAAATATAGAAAATATGGGGAAAAAAAGTAAATGCCGGACTTTTCCTTCTGATCACTGGCAAAACTATGGCATGTGGCATATGGCGGCATCTACGAGCAGAAGCCGCGTTATTCCTTAGTTATTTACAGATGCCGCTCTCTGGCTCGGTATCAAGCTAAACATTGATTCAAATACCACAGTCTTAGAGTAGAGATGCCGCCTATTAGCCAATATAGATTTTTTTGTAGATGCCGCACTTCTCCTTATGACGGCAGTGTTGTGTGAGGTAAGTACAGGAGTACAGGGGTGAACAAAGTGCCACCTCAAAGAAAAGATTTTGCACTTCAAAGATGATGTACGTGGCATCATGTGGAGACGTGGAGAAAGAGTGACCAAGGTGCAATTCAGTATATATTATTAGATATTATACAATGATTTACTAACCCAAACTACTGCTGCAAACTAAACAAGTACTGATTTAAATATAATAATTAAGACAAAGGAACAATCTATTTGACTGAAGAAATTAGTGAGACTATATACCTTAGCCCATCAACTTAGAGAAATAAATTACAAAAAAGAATGTTGTTTGAGGTAAGTAGAAGGGTACAGAGATGAAGAAAGTGCCACCTGAGAGAATAGATTTTGCACATCAAGGAAGATGTGCATGGCATCATGTGGAGACGTGGATAAACAGTGACAAAGGTGCAACTTCAGAAGAAAGCGAGTACACAACATTATAATGATTTACAGATAAACTACTGCTACAAAATTAACAAATTCTAATTTAAATATGATAATTGAGGTAAAATAATAATCTATTTGACTGAAGAAAATAGTGAGACTGTAGATAAGTTTCGTTATCATTTATGCGTATTGAAGCAGAGCTGCCTAAATACCTTAAACCAACAACTTAGAGAATGTTGTGTTAGGTAGGTAGAAGGTTGAAGAAAGTGCCACCTCAGAGAATAGATTTTACATTTCATGGAAGATGTGTGTGGCATCATGAGGAGACATGGAGAAAGAGTGACGAAGATGCAACTTCGGTTGTAAGCGAGGACACAACATTACAATGATTTACACTACTGCTACAAAATAAACAAGTCCTGAATTAAATATAATAATTGAGACAAAATAACAATCTATTTCCTTGAAGAAACTAGTGAGACTGTAGATAAGCTTCTTTATCACTTATTTGTATTGAAGCAGAGCTTCCTAAATATCTTAAAGCATCAACTTCCAGAAATGACAAAAATGCATGTTGTGTCAGGTAAGTAGAAGGGTACAGGGATGAAGTAAGTGGCGCCTCAGAGTATAGATTTTTTACTTCAAGGAAGATGTGCGTGGCATCATGAGGAGACATGGAGAAAGAGTGACAAAGGTGCAACTTCAGTAGGGAGTAAATAAACACTATTACAATGATTTACAGATCAACTACTGCTGCAAAATAAACAAGTCCTGATTTAAATATGATAATTGAGATAAAATAGCAATCTATTTGACTGAAGAAATTAATGAAACTGCAGATAAGTTTCGTCATCATTTATTTGTATTGAATCAGAGCTTCTTAAATACTGTGAGGAGTTTCTCGTTAGGCGCTTCTTTGCTTCTGCATACTATGCTATTTCTTCTGCATATCATGCTATTGGACTGCCTAGTTTAACCATTACGTCATCCAATGGTTGGTTCTCGGGCGCCACCGCATCTGGATTATAGTGGTAGAGGGCCCACTCCGCACCGGGTTGCTTTTAGACAGTGGAGAAACGGCTAACCAGGGGTCAATCTTGAATGTTTGCGTGGTTGCCGGCTGCTTTCAGAAATTCACTTGCTTATTCTAACTTAGTACTAGCAGGAAGGGATTTAGAAAGAAAACACACAATTTCAACAATACACCTAATACAGCATCTCTATTTGCCAACTGGAAATATAAAGAATGACGACGTCAAAACCCTGATGACCTATGCTAACCTAACGTTGCAACGTAAGAATTTATTCTTTATTAATCCAACCTACCTAAACTGAGGTTAACCTAAACTATCAATCCTTAACCAAAGAAATTACTCTTATGCGACTTATGCTTAACCCAAAAGAATATGACTAGAGAATAAAGAAATGCAAATATTGCCAGAGGGGGGTATGGTATGCGAAACGTAACGGTATGACATTGACAGTGAGAAGAGAAACAGAGCCGCGTTATCAACTGTTAAGGAACGGTACTACTACGACGAAGCTACTTGGATTACGGTATCCACGAGTCCACGGACAGGCACTCGAACGACGGTCCAACATCGGTCCAACATAGCTCCTGTGACTTAATCCTGACGGGTATGGATATACGCGGCCTGATGCTTAGAAGATTACGTGAAATGCGAAATGCGGGCGATAAGGTTCGGATAATAACAAAAATAAGGATGACGATGATACATAGGATACGGTGCGACATTAATAAGCGACCTGACGAGGCTTCCTGCATACACGAAAAATAAATCCCGGATTGCGTGTGCGCGGATACGTCATTGCTTTCCGGTCGTGCTTCGCTACTACGATTTTACGCCGTCGTGGAGGCGGTAGGCTAGTTAAGGAACGGGGTAGGTAGACTGAGTGTGAGAGAGAGCTTGTAAAGATAGAGCCGACCGGAATGGAAAGGCCGAGGCCGGCTTGTAGTGTAGAGAGAGAGAGAGCATGTGTAGTGCAAGAATAACTGATCGGAATGGAAAACCGAGACCAGCTTGTGTAACGTAAGGGGGTGAGAGAGATAGAGCTTGTAATGATAGAACCGACCGGAATTGAAAGACCGAGGCCGGCTTGTAGTGTAGAGAGAGAGATAGAGAGAGTGTGTGTAGTGAAAGAATAACTGATCGGAATGGAAAACCGAGAACAGCTTAGTGTAGTGTAAGAGGGAGAGAGATATACCTACAGTAATACCTATATAGCAGCAGCGAAGGCGGACAAGAAAGGCGGCGACGATGGCGGTATTCTGAAGGCGGCTGTCATGGCGGCGACCTGCAGGAAACGGCGTGGGTCTGGCTCAGCTTGGCGGCTTACATTGGCGGTAGTGGTGGTCCTCTTCCTCTGGTCTAGGCTGGGCTAGGCGGCTGGCTGGCTGGCGACTTCTTCTTCGAGAACCCGGGTGAGTTCTGCCTGTCAGTGCCTGTTCAGCGCGATGCAGCCCGGTTTTGTTACCTCGACGCGTAGTGGGGGATCACGTCATCGGCCGGCCGATGAGTGGGGACATTCACGCGCACGGTGCTGCGACGGAGATCGCGACGTTCTACCGGTACCGCGCGAGTACTACGGAAAATGTGAAAACCGATTTCCCTGCTTTTCGCGACGGAATATTTTATTGAACCGAGTTTAGAATATTTAAATTATATTTTACGAAAAAGAATGATGTGAATAGCTCGTAAAATAAGAAAGTTAATCCGGCTTGCATACAATTCCCCTAAAAATATAGTAACTTCGTTACAATACCTTAAACCATCAACTAAAAGAAATAAATGCCAAAAAAAGAATGTTGTGTGAGGTGAGTAGAAGGGTAAAGGGATGAAGAAAGTTCAACCTTAGAGAATAGATTTTACACTTCAAGGAAGATGTACGTGGCATCATGAGGAGATATGGGGAAAGAGTGACGTAGATGTAACTTCAGTAGAAAGCCTGTACATAGCATTACAATGATATGCAGTATATAAGCAAGTTCTAATTTAAATATGATAATTGAGACAAAATAACAATCTATTTGACCGAATAAATTAGTGAGACTGTAGATAAGTCGCTATCTTCAAAATTGCGACCTTTATCACTTATTTGTATTGAAGCGGAACTTCCTAAATACTTTAAACCACCAACTTCGAGAAATTACAAAAAGCATGTTGTGTGAGGTAAGTAGAAGGGTACCGGGATGAAGAAAGTGCCACCTCAGAGAATAGATTTTACGCTTCAAGAAATAGGTGCGTAGCATCACGAGGAGACATAGCGAAAGAGTGGCGAAGGTGCACTTCAGTAGAAATACACTCTATTACAATGATTTGCCGATAAAATGCTTCTGCAAAATAAACAAGTACTGATTTAAATATGATAATAGAGACGAAATAATAATCTATTTGGTTGTGGAAATTAGTGACACAGAAGATAACATTCGTTATCACTTATTTGTATTAAAGCAAAGCTTCCTAAATACCTTAAACCACCAACTCCCAGAAGTGACAAAAAATCTTGAGTTATAGAAGATAAATAATGTAAATTCTGAAATATTTACAAATTTGGATGAATTGCCCGACAAACTGAAACGAGTGAGTTAGTAACCTAATTCAAGTTTCTCACAATGCGCTCTTACCTGACGAAGGAGACCAATTTATGAGTTGACGTTAAGTTCAGTTTTCTGTAGTTTTCACCGTTTTTCTTTCTTGTATTAAACGCCCAGTTCTTAAGTTGTTATTAAACTTGTCTGGCCGAACTCAGTAATATAACATCCAGAAGATTCATACTTTATTGAGTCGTCTAGTTTTTTGCATTGATAATAATTATTACTGTTTAGAGAAGTTAGTTCCAAATCGTAAACTATTATCTATTTTGGATTGCACGTGCATGTTGCAATAATATGTTTTTATGCTTAAGGCTCATGTGTCTCCTTAAGTATCAATCCTCTAAGCCAGTCCGCAGTAAAGTAAAAATTCTAAATGGGCTGAAATGAAGTTTGGTTTACAAGCATGACCTTAATGCATAGCCATTCCATACCGGGATCGTATATGCTTGTTCGCAGAGTTTTCCAAATTTAAACTAGTGATGAAAATACTGGCCCAAAGACAAAATGTTGATATTGGCGCAAAATAAAAAAAAAATTACATTGTTTTGGTTCTTTTAAAAAGAGAGAATTACTGATTGTAATTATTGACATTTCAGTGGCATTATCGCAACAAAAAGTGTGCATTAGCTTACACTGAAAAATGTTTGGAAGTTTTAACAAGTTATTTGTTTTTAATTATTGTGAACCACCATTTTTCATTGTCCATTGAACAAATAAAATGTTGCTCTAATATGCGATGTTTCATCAGCGAACAAAGAATTTATGTTGTGTTTGTTTGCAATTTGAATAAATGAATACTCAAATAGCGCGATCCATTAATTCGCTTTTAGCTAGGTTATTTGCGAACTAAACGAATTTACGGAATTTTCAAATACTTCATTAGGATTCCAGTATTTTTTTCCATGCGGGTATAATCAATTTTTCAATATGAACTGCCACCGTGAATTTGAAATTTGATAGGAATTATATTTGTTGAGATTTATGTTTTATGTATTAGTCTTCCAAATATCTTTTTTGTCGATATATAGCTAATGTCAATAATTGAATGGAATTCTTAATTTAAAATAGGCTCTAAGTAATTTGTCTCGAAGAAACATATTACACCTGATTGTTATAAGACGATAAGACCAATGGCTGATTCAAAAGAAGGTCTGGTGACCTGCATTTATTTGAAGGAAGAGGTTATATGGAAGATATATATAGTAGCAAACTTCAGGTTAGACACACATTAATTGCCACAATATATTCATGCCTAAGTCCCAAGTACCATCTACCCTGCAACGGTTTGATGAAGGTAGACCACTGTTGGTTTACAGAGAGTGATAGTCGGCGCTCATATACTCTATGAGTAATTCTTAAATACTGAACTATCAGACAGAAACCTAGACCATTGAACTGTATAAAAAAAATTGGAAAGCAACATTGAAGTCATGGATAGTCAATTAATTCTCAACTGATATACCTAGAAAAGTGCATGCCAGTACAAGAGAAAGTGCGTTCCATTGATAAAACATAAAATCCTGACCCTCGTCTGGAAGAAAATGAATCTGCTGACATGCTTGGCAAGATAGAAGCAGGAACATGACGGAAACAGTACCGGTGCTTGGTTTCAGCACTGCATCACATGTATATACTGGGCCTTCCAAAAATGCAGAGTCTTGGCTATGTATTTAAATATTGGAAGGCAAATTAATGCCGGAGAACATAAAATTAACCTCCCAATAAAATATCCCACTTCATTCTTTGGGAGTTTCAGATAAGTATTATAAATTAAAGAGTTTTAAATTTGAAAGTGCAAGAGACAAGGCAAATCATTTTTATCGCAACTATAGGCTAGTATTTACATTTAGTGAATACCTTCTTAACCAAAAGGATAACAGGCTATAAGAGAATGTTCTTTGTACCGACTAGCAAGGCTTTTGACAAAATAAGCCCAAACTTAGTGTGGGCAATCGTCCTCCAAATATTCTTCCGGATTTTTGTTCCGACCCTTTTAAATATACTTCATGAGTTTAGTTTTATAATTAACATTAAAAAAAGTTTCCATTAGTGTAATTTCCTGCTTTACGCAAGACTTTTAGAAACTGACAAAAAATAAATTATACAGCCTACAGAGAAATCTTGAAAATGTGATCAAGTTCGTTACTGGATTTGAGTAAATGTTCATCAATAACCACTTTTTCCGAAATACATTATACCATATTTGAACTAAAAATTATACAACGCTCCACGCTTTTAAAACATAGTGATGAACCGGGTTATTCCGGTTTAGGAACTAGAAGAAATTTTAAATTACCAAAGTTGAAGTATTTTGACTCAACTCTCTCAATTTGACATCGGATAAAACAAGCAAAAGCAATTTTTGTTTTTTAAATAGATCGCCCCATATATGATTCCTTTATCGGATAGTCCGTTCACTACTAATTCCGAATATATCTGGTTTGATATCTCCATCTTCAAGAAAATGACAAAAATGGTGCCATAAGATCAAGAGATCAATGCATTTGACAAACCAGTTTTCGTCATTTTTCTCAGTTGGTTTTGAAGATAAGGGCATCAAAATATCAGGTTTGATGTCTATATTCAAAAGAGTAACGAACAGCCCATCCTATTAATGGACTAAAAAATGAGAAGTTGATATTTTTTCCACTTTGAGTTGCTTATTTATTTGTTATAATAAAAATCCTGGCGATTCATTTGCATTTAAAGTTTTTAATATTGTCACGAAATGTTTTTATTCCGTGACGCCACGCCTTGATTACCATGCAGGAGAGTAGCTCAGATACGGAATCGCTCTAGGTCAGGTGAGACGAGATGAAAAAGAAATCATTTGGTATAAACATTACCAACGTATATTAGTCAAACTTAGCGAGAAAAGATTAACAACGTTTAGCGGTCAGAAATGTTGATCAGATCATATTATACCCAAGTACTAAGGTGAGCATGCTTTCTCGATTGAGGTATATTTATCAAGTCTTTGGTCACTGTTTTATGAATATAGCTTTTCTTTAGAGTGTGTGCTGTGTTTTATTAATAGTTAGTTTGGGTTAGATTCACTTAAATTTCCACTTCGAATTTGCACTTAAAGTTTGCACTTAAACTTCACTGATTTTTACTTTGAAAATTATCTCTTGATAAATCTTCTGTAGATTCTACTTGTAATACTGAGGGAAGACAACCCCCGAGTGCGCGAGCAATGGGCTCGAGCAAGACGACTCAGGTAAGGAAATTGAGTCCGCGAGCAATGTGCTCGAGCAAGACGATTCAGGTAAGGGAGTTGAGCCCGCGGGCGATGAGCTCGAGCAAAACGACTCAGGTTTTAGGTGAGACACAAATTCTGACGAACTGAAGGTTCGCGAGGGTAAGTCCGAAAAAATGAAAATCAAAGTAAAACACCTTAATGAAACATGCTCCAATATAGACAGAGGGCTAAAATTTTCAAATAAGGATCCTGGACGAAAACCGAAAATTCATTATTTTATTTAAATAAAATAATTAATTTCGGGAGAGCGGGAAGAGCTGCGCAGTCGAAAATTTTATGATGCGCCTATTGGCGTGCTACCTTTGACCATATGGGGGGGATCGAGGCTCTAATTTAAAGGGGGATTTTGGGGAAAAACCATTTTTTGCCGATATCACTGCAACGGAGCCTCGCTCGGTTCGAAAATAAGACAAGCGATAACCCCGTGTCACTGGGTTAACAGTGGGGAAAAATTTAACAAAATTGTTTGGAAAGTTAATAAAAGTATCATAAAACGAAATAAGAAAAAAAAAATAATAAAGAAAGTTAGAGAAAGGCTATTTTCGGGGAAAAAAAGCCGAAGAAGTTGAGCTACGAGATCGGGGATGGCAAAATGGAAAAAAATTGCTTTATGAAAAAAAAAAAGTTGAAAAAAGCAAAAAAAAAGTCTCGAAACCGGGGGCAAAACAAAACTTGAGGAAAAAAAACTTAAAAGAAAATAAAAACACAATTTCTAATATCTCTTTCATAAGTTTCAGTTCAGTTGTGTGCTTATAAAGGTGAATCACAACCATTGAGACTCATCGTCGCAGACAGGAGCATATTCCAACATTTAATAAAGATCCAGGAATTTGGTCCAATTCAATGCAGCAAAAACCCAAGCAGCCACGTTTACCAAAAAGACTAATACGGCGGGCCCTGACATCATTATGGCAGAATCGACCATTTCGTCATCCTCGTCAATTGGACTACTGGGTGTCTCGGTCAACAGCAATATGTCCTGGCATCGCCACGTTTCTAATATCGCAAAATTAGCCTTGCAGAAGCTTGGTGTGCTATTTCGCAACAAAAAACCCTATAGACAGCAGCAGCTGCTCTTGCTCTACCAAGCGCAAATAAGACCGTGCTTAAAATATTGCTCACACATCTTGAATGCCGCAGCAAAGCACACCCTAAAGCTGCTGGATTCCATTCAGAAGAGAGCTCTGCGTCTCGTCGGCGACCCAGAGTTGAACCGGGATCTAGATAGTCTGGAACACCGCAGACATGTGGTGGAGATATTCCTGTTTTACAGATATTTTCACGGCATATGTTCCAAGGATTAGGCCCGCTTCATCCCGCGCCCTGCCAGGCAGTCACGACAGACGGCAAGAGCGCACCCGTTCGTAGTACAACTGGAAACTACCTTGAGATCATCATGGACGGGGAAATCCTTTCTCCATCCTCCAATCTTTCGCTTCTTGGAATAACCGCAAGCACTAACTTTTCATGGGATGAGCATGTCCGGGGTCTCGCCAAGTGTGCCTCTCAAAAACTGGGTGCACTTTTCATGCCAAAAAATACTTCAGCTCGCATCAGCTGCTTGCACTCTATAACGCGCAAATCAGACCTACTGTGGAGTATTGCTCTCACATTTGGAGTTCTGCTCCCAAACATACTCTAGCGCTCTTAGACTCCATTCAGAACCGAGCTGTTAGACTTAATAACGACGAACCACTGACTCGTTCCCTTCACACCTTGGAACATAGGCGGATGGTGGGTGATCTCTCCCTTTTACCGATATTATCACGGAGGGTGTTCCCAGAACCAGCCTCTACCAAAATTCTTTCTTCTGGCGTGTGACGAGCATCTGTAACTCCTTACCAACCGAATTCTTCCCTGTTGGCTATAGTCTAATTTCTTTAAGAAAAGAGTTCATCGGTATCTTTCCTCCTCGCCATTTCCTACTTGCAGTGCCCATTAGGGTATTATAGACAACGCCTTTGCAAGTGGAGTGAAGCAAAAAAAAACCTAAAATATCGCTTTACAAGGACTCCTTTATCTGGCGCACTGCATCGCTATGGAAATCACTCCCAGGACATCTGTTTGCTCCAAATTAGGACCAACAGCTATTCAAGAACCGTGCCAACCAACATCTTCACACACACACACACACACACACACCGCTCGTCGAGTGCCATAGGATCTCCCTTTAGTGTGTGTGTCATTGACATAAAAAAAGATGCTCGATAAGAACAGATTTTTCGGAACTCGGATTCCGAGTCGTTGAACCAACCTCGTAAGAATGAAAATATTTTTAACCTCATTAAATATTTGTTATTTTAAAAACCGCGAAATATGCTCATTTTATTTATTTATTTTTTATAATGGTAAAGAATTTATTGCATAATTGAGAGGTTAATGCAAGATGGTGGAAACGTATACAAAATTGGTTGGAATTCCTTACATTAGAATGCCAAATATTGGCATATTTAATGTTTTTAGGCCGTGAGAAAAACATAAAGGCAAAATGTAGCCAAACCTTTATGCACAGGGTTGAAACAATTTTAAAAAACTAAAAATAATATTTATTTCTAAACAGAAAGCTTAATTTTGGCATATAGGTTGATTTTAGGGAGTAGGGCATAGGGGCCTACTCCCTTGATAAGACAGTTTCCAAAATTCAAATTCCAGGAAGTTGAAATGCCGTGTGCCTAACGCGCCTGACGAGTGACACATAGTTTAGGAAATATTCTTTTTTATATATAAAGCCATATTATTCTCTTTTATTTACTTGTTTTAAACTAGATAGAAAGCGAATATTTAAAAAAATTATATTGAAATCATATCTAGTAAATGTAAAACTTTTATTAAATTTCCTTAAATTTTTTAAATTCTTAATATTATTCTTGATTTTATTAGGCGTCTTTCTCTCATAAATAACCAAACGAAGTTGTTCGTCATCATCTAATTTATTTTTCACATTAGTATGATAGTATATGATCATTTTTAATTGAAGATTCGTTTTGTAATTCTCGTTCTATAATTGATGATTTTTTTGATTAGGAATCTTAGTTTTTAAAGATTGAAATACATTTAAATTATTCATGATTGTAAATAAACACTTGCGTAATTAACGTGAATAAAATATAAATCAATAATAGTTGACGAGAGACATTGCATTAATATCTAGTATCTTTCTCCTTCAATATTTCAAATTTTAATAATCATCGGCGTGTGATTGATATTCTAAATTAAATTTTCAGGAAGGTTCCATCCTTTTGTTCAATAAGACGATTGCAGCGAAATATTCAGTTTAAATCAGACCGTTAAAATACATAAAACTGAATGTGACATTTATCGTAATATATCACCACTATCTTAAGTTTCATAGTTTACATTTAGGCATTAAACTTAAATATACCCCGTACCAGAGTTATTCGTTTGAAAGAGGAAATATTTGCAATAAAGCGACGAATATCACTTACCATTAAACTTTCTTAGAATATGGAGGAAGAAATTGTCAGCATTTAAGAACATCTACACTGAATAATGAGGACAACTGATAACGGCTAAATGCCCATATAGGGAAATCATAATAATAAAAGGAAATGGGGAGAAACTTGGTGATTCAAATAACTGCTGTGTTTGTGTGTTACTGTTAATGTCTCGCATAAACCATAAGATTGAAGATACCAACTTTTTTATAGCAGTATTATTCTTGAGATCTCGACTATCGCCTGTAATGTTGAGCACAAGAGGTGTTTAGCCAAATAATGTTATTACCGCGAATATGAGCTGCAAAAGCCCATTATATGGAAATGCAAATGAAATAATATCTTGCGTACCATGCTGTTGTGTATTTTAGCTTTGGCAACGAGATCTCAATTGCCAAATTGTAACTTCGGGAGCGAGTGTTGGGAAACTAACTGTTATCATTCTAATTAATGTTACTGAATTAGTAAAATATCGATCACCGCATTCTAAACAATTCATTAGAGATACAACATCTTTCACGAAAGTTATGATAATAACAGCAAATACGGCCCAGGCTTCAAATTAATTAGATCCATATTAATTACTTATTGAATACCTGATTAGTAACCCAATATTTTACTAAAGCAAGAAATCCTCTTTAGAATTGTAAATATTCGCCAAGTTTGTTTTTAATCTAATTTTCCGTTAATGGCCATGAGAGAAGTTTCTACTGCGTATAGTTTGCTATTGATGCAAGTACTGTAACTTGCCTTAAGCGTTGGGTGTCAATTAGTTGCTCATTAGGCGATCCATATGCCAGGTTTACTTAGCGGATTAAATATTGTTAAAAGGCGTGGGTCTATGTTTTGGCAGTTAGTTAAGCTAGTGAGAAGATTCACTTGTAAGGTATTTCGCATATACTATAATTATAGTAAATCAAATAAAATAAAATACTAAGTTCTAATCTAGGTCTTATAACGTTAATATTGCTTACGTCACATTTCGAAACAATCCCAACTAAACGTTGAACTCTTAAAGGTTTGATAAGATGTAGTCAATCACGAGGCACTATAAAGGAAGTATTTTACTAAACAAGCTTTATACTAAGCCAATAAAATATCCCGTAAAGTAAATAAGTATAAATATAGTTAGCCGGTAAACATATGAAGGTATAAACGAAATGATCATTAAATAAAATTAATCTAAATTATACACATGGCAGCAGTAATATAATCATATCAATTAACAAGTTAATCAAGTGTATTAAATCAATAGGATAACCCGTGAAGTAAATGATGTAAATGGTTAAAAAACGAAATGAGCTCAGTTCAATTCAGGTTTTAAAGCGAAAACTTAAAATTGCAAATTGCAGCTAAATAACTCGTGCACTGCTATGAGGAACATCTGATTATAGAAAAACTTATGGCTCAAGTCGGTAGGTATAATACACAAGTAAATCAGATAATAACGAAGGTATTATCAAGATATTTACCAATTAAGGTAATATTATATTGTATTAAGGAAAGTACAAAATGAAATAAGCGACAAAAATAATAAATGAGTTAATTTCAATGGCTGCATTACGGTAACTATAATGTCAGTAGATATGATATACGATAAGAAATGACCGGCAGTCAGTCAGAGAAAGAAGCTGTTCTCATAACATCAACAAAGTAAATTATCCACTCGAGATAATATAAGGTATGAAAATTACAGTAAGAAAAATAAATCAATTTATTATCATAACATTAGATACAAAAAAATCACTGCCCTGTAGAGTTACTAAATTAAATTATGACATTTGAGAGAAAGGATCGGTATGAGATAATGTTTGAACTAAAGTCAGTTATCAGCAAGTTAATAAAACAAATGCGCCAGGTAATTATGTGACGTACGAAATTCAATTATGATATGAGAGAAAATGGATCGGTATGAGATAATATTTGAACTAAAGTCAGTTATCAGCTAGTTAGTAAGAGAAATGCGGCAAGTAATTATGTGACTTACGGTAATAGCAATAACATTAATGTATATGTATGCAGTACACAAAGTTTAAGTCAACTAATTACAGTCCTATTGTTAGGAATTCGATATTCGAGACGTTATCAGACACGATGATAAAGAAATTAATCATTTCTAAATCAAATTATTCTAATAACGTCCAGGCACGATATGAGATAATGTTAACCCAAGGTCATTTATCGGTAAGTTAATAAAACTAATAAGGTATATGATCCAATACATAAAATAAACAGCAAAAGACCTACGGTCGTCTAACTCTAAATTTATTAATCAAAAGGGTATATAACGGTAAGATATATACGCCAATTAAGGCAAACTACATACAGTTGCCTAAATATATAATCATTAATCGAGATAATATACAACGGTAAGCAATATACGGCAATTAAAGCATTCAAGTAAATTAAAATCAAGTTTACTTGTTTCTGGTCGAGTTGTAGACACTGGTGGATCCTATGGACGCGGACGTCTCTACAATTTGGTTGTGTCACCCTGACATAAAAAACCTAGATATGGCTAACTGACAGTGAGATTAGCTAAGTCAGCGTAAAATTCTACCTCACAGAAGGACTCACGAAAAGTAGCGGAAAGTCTTATGTCTCACAGAAGGTAGTGGACGGTAATTATTCTCCATTGGAGGTCTCACAGAAGGTAACGGAAAGTCTTCTGCCCCCACAGAAGATGCCTAGTAAAATTTTTACTTTTCATAACATGTAACAAACCTTTTTCCTAAGAAGGGTAACCAAACTAGTCGTCAAATATCGGTATTAAACGATAGGGCCGATTATTCCGGAAACTAAACTGGGCAGTATATTTGCCGAATAATTCCACTTTGAAAGATGACGGTAATTAGACCGGATGGGCAAAAATAACCACGATAATAATTTTAGTCTCAAAATTGGTCGCTTTTCTCTGGCTGAACGCGTGGAGCGTCCACACGAGAAGGCTTGAGATTTTTCTGGAAAAAGAATATATATCATATCTGTCAAGAGGCGCCCTAAACGGATGTACTTATCGAGCAGGTTCGAACACCGGGCGTAAGGTCGCAATAAGTAAGGTAGCGAAAGTATCGATAACACAAAACGATCAGTAAAAGGGGAAAATCGCAATACTGTATTTATTACCATTTGCAACGTTACAGTACTTTCCTAAAAATACTAGTATTTTATGTCAGTAGGTAAAGCAAATTTAGCGAACCTAGATATACACGGTGATTGTCGTGGTCGCCCCTGGAGCGAGCGAAGCCAGGGCGCAACCTGGAGCTGCTAGCATTTGATTATCAAGAGAATATGCCTCTCCTCCATGTATCTGGTGGAGATGATTTTTTCAAACAGCCAACTGATTTTTTCAAGCAGCCAGTTCTGGAAAATCGTACTTTTTCATGTACGATGAAACGATAGCCAAGAAAGGAGCTAATGATGTAAGCTTTTTACATTTTTGTATCACCAAGCGTGGCAAAATTATACCTATATTCTGATAACTGCAGCTCACAAAATGAAAACTAAATCATGGCTCAGTACCTTTACACACTTGCAAATACTAATAGATTTGCTAAAATTATACACAGATATACAGAAACGGGACAGTTTCCTTCCTTGTGACCGCAGCGTCGGATTGATCGAAAAGAAGAAAAGGAAACAAGAAAGGATAGTGTTGCCAGAAGAATGGGTCGCACTAGTGAAAAATACAAGTCGCAAATTTATGGTGGTTCCAGTATCCTAACAACTGATATTGAACTTCAGTGGTAATTTCAGTGGTACTTTAAAAAAGTGCAAGTCAAACCAAAGAAAGCAAAAATTTGGTATGTCTACTTATCGTGTCATGAGGTACACAGCAAAAGGCGTGGAATGCAGCAGTAAGGCCAGTGCCTGCTTTGGGAACTTGTTTACTCGTCAGAAACATGGCGTAACGTTTACTTTACCTCCTTCTACATTACTCATCTACTCTTGACCGTTACCACTTAAGCGCCCCAAATACATGCATGTAAAGGAACTTACAAAAAAATACGCCTTCTGACTCTACATGGGTTTATGACCAGCTGAAGTGACAATGAGATGAAGAACCTACGCGGACTCAGATGATTAGTTTGGTATGTTCATGCATTACTTTTGACAGCATCTTATTAATAAATCGCATTGAAATGTGTGTTTGATATTTTTTATACTGTCCGGTGTAAAATAGGGCAGCTCCAACGTTTTCTTTTTGATATTGCTATCCAATCGGCGTAATTTGTGAGTACATAATGCATAAAATGCTATAGTTTAATCCTGCATATGAATAAAATATATGAATTAAAAGAATTAAACAGTTTTTTGCTCCTCCTGAAAAAAATGCTAAAATGGAGCTGCCTCCTTTTTGCCCCAACACTGTGGGACACACGGGGTCTCGATGCAGCCAAGGTATGTTATAGGCAAGGTGTGGCACAAGGTGACAAAAGTTACAATAATATTAAACTTTATACGACATCGGAGAAATGTGACATTATTCTGATGAAAAAACTTTTTTGAGCAATAGGAGCTTCGTCGGGCCATCGTATCGTATGAAATCGGATTCCTGAAACTCCACCTTTATCTTCGTTTTAATGTTTAATAAATGCTTGCTATGAACTTAAGATAACGTAATTATGGTTAATTAATAGTTAATGAGCACTAACACAGTCTCTTTTGCTGCAGTGCATCATCTCCTCATTTGCAGTTTTGAATTATGCTGCTTCTTAAGAAAACGAGTCCCGTAAGTTATTATATGTATACACCAGAATTGCACTTTATATTATTATTTCGGGGAGAATAGGAGTGTATTAAAAAGAGCTAGACTTACTGAGTCCTTCAAGGAGGGCTCATGAATCCTATTTTGCGAACTTTTTCATGACTGTGAAGTTCTAGATTCCGATTTGGTCCTTCTGGCGGATCCGATCCTGATTCCTTGGCATCATTTTCTTGTGGAAAGTATAGGTTAGTTCCCTGGGTACCGCATTCTTGTACTGACCATATTCCGTTAACAGATTTCTGCCTTTTCTTTCTAGGATGGATTAATCTCCTGGCTCCTGGGTCCAAGGTAGAAGTCCAGCACATAGAGCATAAGATATTTTTCAGGGCTTAAAGAACTCTTAGATTTGCAATGCTGTTTGGCACTTCGGTAGTTTCACGGGGCACCTGGTACTTACATGGTTCGAAACGCGAAAATCGAATTTCTTCTGATCTCTTCGCAGAAAAAATGACGCGTCCGACTGGACACATATATACAAAACTGTCACGAAGTTCCGATAACCCACGAGCCGTTAAAATACCTTTGCATAACTTATCCAGTGATTTTCCTAAATGCGGTCAAATATGAGGGACGGTTTTACAATAGCAGGTAACACCAAAAGAATTGCGTAAGTATGAATTTTTCCAAATCCGTGTGCTTAGTGAAAATCTACTTATTTTATCGGGTATAATTTAGGAAAATATTGATAAGTCATAATACGATGGATGGTTCGGTACAGGTCCATTAACTTTTATCTATTCGAATTAGTTTAGAACACATTAATCCTATATAGATTTCCATGTTAGTTTAATTAGCGTTTTTGTTTATTAATAGCAACTGGAACTTAAGCTTCCAGTCACCATAAATTCTCTTCTATTTTAAGTTCAAATTCAAGTTGCTCTATTCGAAAATTAAGTCGTTGAGTAACTTGAACATTGAAGATAAATACAGATTACAAATCAACTAGTGTTAATTAGTATGAATTGATATTTGCATATAAAATGGCAAGTTGTGCTCCAATTTCCCACTAGAAGCAAATGTTGCACTTTGGCAAAATACGCGCGTAATGATCTAAATATCTGAAATAAATTGTTCTGTAGATATGCATACATACATATACAGGGTGTTAATGTAACCATGTTACAAACTGCTAGGGTATAAAAAAAGTTGATATGAACATGGGGCTGAAGACGCATCCTCAGGGAGCTCGAGCCCTTCATAACTGGATTTCGCTTTATAGCTCCGTACTTCAGCTACCACAACCAATTTTGAAACATAGATTGTAAGTTCAACTATTTGAGCCTATTGGGCAATGCTAACTTTAACCAGGGGCGTGCAAACCACGGGGTATTTGGGTAATTTTGATTCTCTTTCTCTTAATGCTTCAATTTATATCCGTTCTGACATCAGATTATGATTTTGCTATGCCTTTTATATAAAAAGAGTACTCTCGGAAGGTCACTGTTTCTTTGGAAATTGGCTAAAAACGAGTTAAGATGCGACGATTAGTTATTATTGAAGTCTTAAAGAAATTATGTGAAAAAAACAGTGAAGTTCCGTACAGATATTAAGGTCCTAGAGATAAATTAAATCTGCATAAATATTTGCAATCAGTGGCGTAGACATAAAATTTTTTTTGTTCTAAAAAAATTGAGGAAGCACTTTATTAATTTGGTAGATAAAAAATTATCGTATGACGTAACATTTTTAAAATAAACCAATAATTTCATAAAAGAATTAAGCCAGCATGAAAAACGGAACATAAATGATATTTAATATGGCAGGTACTATCAAAAAGAACTTAAAATAATAGTTGCTGAAAATGACAACCACAACACTCCATAGATACATTTATTGCATTTATGCAGCATATTCAAATTGACGTGGTTCAAACTGGACAAAAACAGTACTTCTAGCCACCAAATCTTCTTCTGACTCGACGGGTGCTTCATAAACGAGACTTTTTCTATGCTGCCAAAGGAAATATTCTAAAAGCGTTAAGTCTGGAGAGCGCGCTCGCCAGACGACACACCTTCTAAAATTTTCATTTAGCTAACCGCGGACAAGAAGGCGCTCCATGGTGCTGGAACCATAAGTTCTGTCGTATATTTAGGGGAAATCTTCTAGTAACTCTGGCAACACATTTCTTAAAAAATCTAGATATATGTAGTACCGGTTAAACGATGGGGCATCATGATCGGTCCAATTAATCGTTCCCCAACAATCTCGGCCCCCATATTAACCGATAACCTATGTTGATACCCTCTTATAAAAACATTATGAGGGTTTTATTGAGCCCATTACTATATCGCTGCCTTGTCAGTAAAAAGTACATATTTCGGAAACTGTTCATCTGTCAACCGGTCAAGCAACCACTGGCAAAAATTTACGCGGCCATAAACTCATTTGGTCCCAATGCTTGCACTTTTTAAAGATGGTAGAGGCGAAGAAGCTATTCATGAACAATCTCCAATATACTGACATGATATACATTCATGGCCTGCGCTACTGCTCGAGTACTTACAGAAGGATTATTTTCGAATCGTCTAAGCACTTCTTCCTTAAAATTTGTGTTTCGCCAGATCTTTTGCGCGCCAACCAACCCAATCTAACCATTTTACATTTACGGACTCGGTTTCTCTTAGCCGTTGATTGACTCTTTCAAACAGTGTGTGAGCTAGGATTCACCTTTGAGTAAAGCGCTCTTCATATAGTCGAGAAGCGCCTCTACCAGTACATCGAGTTCCCCCACAGATCAAAAGTATAGGCGTATTTAGCGAAAGCAATCTTCCATGACTTAACTGTGACAGTAATTTAATGACAAATTTTCGGCAACAGTAAGTATATAAACCATCGAGGAAATAATAAAGGGAGAGTGTCCGATTCCATACTAAAAAAGGGGCATCGTGTTCGATCAGAGTTATCCGGTGTTAACTTAGGAGAATTGCAGCCTTTGCTTCTAACGGTAAAACAGATATCTATATTATCGACTGCAAAAAATGCGGGGTATTTGCAGGTGTAATGGGTAATGGCGTATTCGATATATATATATATAT
>MU182357.1:191369-212831 GCA_016904865.1 Pissodes strobi | reverse complement strand
CGTTCAGCTGAACGGTAATTAAATTACTTACCGTCGCGTTTTTGCTTAGTAACCAGTAAACTTAACCTACCGTTCTAAAACCAAGCACGGTAAACAATCAGAAATAGCATGGGCGTACAAAAAAAAATTTCAGTGGAGCAAACCCAGGCAGTACACAATTCTCATCAGAGTACCATCGAACGAATCAAATATAAAATCCTAAAATAGAAAAATGTTTAGTGAGTCGGGAATATCTAGGGAATCTATCTATATTAAATCTTATCTACTTGGCAATGCTGGAAAGAAATATTTTCGGATCTAAATGACCATCAGGATTGCTTTTACCACAGATCTATATAGCTACGCAACAGATGCCTACTTCGGTATTAAAAGTGTCGCTCGCCAATAATGCAATAAACTTAAATATTTTCCTATTTAGACGGGTTTTGCCCCGCCGTGTTGCCAAGTCGCGAACTCTAGTTTACCTTTCATATCACATTGTGGTATTACTCATTTTCTTGGCAATAGTATGTTTTATTATGTCAAATTAAAGTTCATTATCAAATTCAGTGAATGGTGTTTGCTTGCACATGGGCTAAAGCTCACCTTACATATCGGTGTAAAACATCATTACAAATTTTGTTAACTTATACTGTAATATCTCTTATTTGTATAAAGTAATAATATTATCACGCAGGTTATTGTTTCGAACATCAAAGGAATTTTTGAAATGTTTATCGATTTGTCAAAGTACCATTTCATTTTGTTTTAAACTCTACTTAATATTATAAATTTGTTCATTTAAATTGCCGTTTCATTTGATTTACTGTTAATAAACTAGCATACTTAATAAAAAATGTAAAAATCGTATTGTTCTTAAAAAAATGTTTGTGTTAATTTGATATATAAATATTAATAATAAACCTCGATGATTTGAGCGGGTTAAAAAGTCAGACGAAATATTGTTCGACGTGATAACTTGTCATCACCGACCAGTTCCTAGCCGACTGGTTCACCCGCTCGCGAGAGCCGGTGAACATTTTTGGCCCCGCGTAAAAAGCATTGGAAGAGGTATCTGTTGCGTAGCTATATAGATCTGTGCTTTTACTCATGGATTCAAGCGATGGATGTGGAGTTGTGAGGAGTAAACAGTAGCGGTGTTGGAAGGGTGCGTCCGGCGAAGTTAAGCATTATGAAGTGTGTTAGTCCACGAGTATCCAAATGAGCCTCCATGACGATCACCGCTCTTGCACTATTCAATGCCATGCGAGAGGACCATGTCAAATGCCAACTAACTTTTGTACGCTGCGCCCATGTGAAGCTGCACGAGGTGTTACTGCCGCTTTTGCTCTGTACCTACCGTTAACCTACATTCCCTCGTTCTCCAATTTCGCTTCACTAATTGACCAATCGTGCTGCAGCAAACTATCCTGAAATTGAAAAAGTTAAAAGTCAGAAATGGGAACTGGAAAATAAATCCATTATTCCCGTTGATTCTCAATTATTTTCGTTTAATTTAGAGAAGCTAATAATTTTCAAAGGAAGGGAAAAAAATAAAACAAAAACAGAACCACTAAAAACAGAACGGATAATTCATATTAATTTGGAACAAACCGCAAATCCGTACAGGCCTGGAAAAACGAATGCAGCATGCAGCTACTAACACAAATACGCTTTGCCAGATACGCTGCCCGAGGCGCGTACAATTAATTGACCTTAAATACCGAACGTGTTGTAAAGAAAAAACTTTACATTTTATAGATGGCCTGCCAAAAGCATCCGGATATTCGGATCATTTCGAATCGGATATTCGATATTTTTAGATCCGAATAACAAGACCTAGATCGGAAAAGTAGTAAATACTACATAAACCAGTCACGGATGGCTTCGATTTTATCCCTGTTCATTTGAGTTATATTGACTTGTTGAAATAAGTATGTTTTCATTTAAATAGTTATAAATGATATTGACATGGACCTATTGGGCGTCATCCAGCTGATACTTTATAGTATAAACAATGAAATATGATTGCTAGGTGAAGGAATTACTTTGTTATGAAATGAAATTTATGGGTCCAAAACTGAGATACAGGATATAGGTCAAGCCAAATACAATTTATTAATGGTGAAAAAAAGAAAAATTAATTCATTAATTTATATAATGAATAGAATGCATTGTGGAGTAATAATTAATGTTTAAATGAAACAGTATTTATATAATAAGAAATTTGATTTCTACAACTCTAGTCTATGAAGTTCATATTGAAAATCACAGCTGAATCCTATACGATAACCGTGGTACATATTTAGAGTTTTAAATGTTCTATTTGTCAGTATATTATATCCCAAGAATATTATAGATAGCACCACCAATATCGACTATATTTAAAATGTATTTTTACATCATGATTCTCTAAACTTGAGCCCAAACGTAAATCGAATAACTCCATTAAAAATAATCGAGGCGTTCCAGATGAAGCTTCCCAGAGAATAATGCCGTACCAAATAATCGACTAAAAATTTGCAAAAATAGATTTTAATTATATTTTTGTAAAAATCTGGATTTAGGTAAAATTATTCCTAGCGCAACTTTTACATTTTAATGATAAATTAATGTGGATTCCTAATAATTTAAAGTTACTTGTTCGAATGATTTTTTATTTTGTTTAATGCATAAGCGTACGATTAAGTATTAATTTATTGTAACCAAAGTAAATTGTATTATAAGTAGATAATGTGCTAGCCGATTCTTCATTTCCAATTAATTCTACAATATAGAAATATAATGTTATATGCAAATTCGTAATAGTATACATGGACAAATAAAGAAAAACGTCGTTGATATAATAATATATTAAAAATAGTAAAGAGCCTAGCAGAAAACCCTGAGGCACGCTAGCCAGAATATCTGACTGCGCATAATTCGCCCCCCTCAAAACGAACATATCGTGTACGATATGTGATTTACGTGGTAGCGCCTACATCCAAGGATTTTCCACTGGACATAGTTCACCCTATTTTCATCTACTGTGCCATCGTATGTGTTATGTGGACGGCACCCACCAAGGCTCTTGAGAGACTAACTGGATGGCTGCACCTCCACTTATTTCTGTAGTATGAAGCCTTGAGGTCTGCATACAAAATAAGAAAGGTCCAAGAGACAATACTAGCTGGGCAATCTCTTTTTTTTTTTGAGGTGTAAAATGTATCAATGCCTTCTTCCCACTTTTTCCTTGCAATTCTCGGGAAATCATCGAAGCAGCTCTCGACTTTCTTTTCTTTTTTCCCTGTTTGTGTGCTACAATCTGTCTTAGTTTTCTTATTTATTGCACTCCTTTCTTCTGTTTGACTATCAACATCATATGCTTTCGGGGTTTCTTCTTTCCATCGCTTTTCTTCCAACCATATTTGTATGCTGATCCTACTTAGTTACTTGACATCTATTAGTTGTATTGGCATTTCCTTTATTTTCTTTTTCGTATTTGTGTTCTTATCAACTGTCTTGTCTAGTCTATTATTTCTATTAATTCGTAAACTTCAGAACAGAGTTTCCCGTTACCGGTCGGATTTTCAGAATAAGGTTCATTAACTGGTTTTTTCTTTTTAGGTTTGTTATCATTCTTTGTCCCTTCTCTCGGTTTTTAGTTTCAAGCAATCTCGCTCGATTTTCCTTTTTGCTCGTCGTATGTTAAGTCGAAAGACGTTGCAGAGCTACGTTTGCTCGATGATTGAGCGCTTGACTTTACTATTTGTTCTCTCCGTGTACCCTCCTCGTTTGCCGTTTGCCTTTTTGTCTATGTGTTATTTTTCCTGTTTCTGCTATGTCCGTAGTTACTTGGATTATCTCATCATCTCCTTTGTCCTCATTCACATAGGCTGTTGGTGGCGTTCTCTGAAAAGAGCTCTGTCTCTCGAATGGAAGATCAAATTTCATTATTGCTTTTGTCTTCGATTTTATTGGAGTATCATTATCCATATTTTCTTCCCACAAGTGGTGTCGATCTGCATATCGCTCAGCCGGGTGATGCCAATTCCGGTTGTGACGGGTCTTACATGCCCCGGAGGTTTATTCGACTTCGCTGTCGGATTTTTATAGTGGTTTCCTCCTCGTAAGCCGGCCGGTTAAGACAAGCTCCCGGGTTACTTACCATGCACAACATTTCCCAGCCACGCCTTGCCGAGGTCGTTGAAGTGCATGGGGCAATTATGATCTGTAGAAAGGAGACCGACGCTCAGTCTTCTCCAGCTAAGGTGCCTCGGGTTTGCTATACCCGTAGTCACAGTTTTTGAGCCCCTGAGCTCTACGATCTGGATGAGGGAGCTGATGAGTATCTGAAACTCTTAATGAGAGTAGATAACATACTGCTTAGCTTCAGATCAAGTAGGCCTCTCAGTAGATAGGGATGCATGATTGGGGGCGGATTGTAGCCCAGCTCCGCTTAATGGGATCGTTTGGTATGAGACGATCCCATTAAGCAGACGTGGGCTGCGATCCGCCCCCCAACCATGCACCTTAAAACAATATGGACAGTCGTACTGGAGCGGGTGTGTATCAAAAAGCCACAGGGATGAGACTTGTTTTCATTAATGTGGCTTATGCGACCGTGTACCGATATGTATGCAATCCTCAAATGCGAATGAATTTTTTTTTGCATCAGTTCCTTTAGCGCATTGAGAAATATGCTTATATTAATCGGAACTCTAAGAGCAAACAGAACAGAGATTCCATCCCAGTTCCGCCCAAACATCGCTAGTGAGGGAAAGTTTTCTATTTCTTGCTTCTTCAATAATATTGCTATTTTACCTCACGTCCTAAAATAAAAAAAACTATTAGCACAGCTTCTCAGTATTAAAATATTTGACGGGGAACTGAGAAGAAATCCGTTATGGATGGGCCCATTTCAATTAAAGGTGGCCACTAAGAATCTTCTTGAGATGGCTGCCCTTGTATTCAAGAAGAAATAACTTGACTAGAGAAAAAATAACAAACGTAAGCGCCCTCAGAGGGAAGGATATCTCTACATCTATTCGGATATCAGAGCTGCTCTGTAGCCTATTGAATCTAATGAAGTTAATTCTGTGCTGGCGTAATAGTCAGCTTTATTTAGATTTCGGGACACTCGAATGTTATGGGGAACGAGGAGCCTGAGCATCTGGTATGAGAGGGTTTCGCAATACGTCCTATGAGACCTGAGCCTGTAACACGCGTGTCTTACAGTTTAGCTGCCGTCATCCTAAGGAACGCAATGTATGTGAGGGGCAAAAATCTATAGTAAACTACTCCAGGAATGAGCAAACTGGGCTGCTCTTGTGTGACCCAGGGCCTTGTAGGGTGTAATGTGTATTAAATAAGACAACGGTTCACTCAATTGACCTCTAAAATACTTAATAAGAGATGTTGGAAAATCGCCTGGTCCAGAAAATTGAGAATTTTGCATTCTTCTGCCGAAACATTATACGAATATATAGATTTATCCGTAAAAAAGATCTGTATAACTGTATTGTTTGAACCATTAGCATTAGGAATTTGTCGGCAGTGTCGGAGAGCATATATAATATGTTACATTTTAAAAATCATTCTAATACGGGAAATTATATACAATATGAATGCATTCATTAGGGTTCCTGCGCATTCGCGTCTACCTCCCGAAATTTCGAGCCTTCACGCCCGCGTACGTGCTAATTAATATATCTTTCAAAGTTCTCTTTTCTTGATTTTGGGTTAGATTGGGTTAGTCTGGGTTAGTTTTGTATGGTTGCGCTCCCAGGGCGAGCGAAGCGAGCGGAGGTCCACGCGTAAAGTGAAATATTAGAACGACAACCCCGGGTTGCTGCCAAATGCGCAGGTCTGAGGGTCGAAAATTTGCGGTAGGTAGACGCGAGTTTCCTGCGTTTACTACTTCTAAACTCTAACGTGTTTGCGCAGTTTAGTTGTTACGACTGTATTTATAATGGTAAGAATGTACCACATGTGATAGAATTCTGCCATCCTAGCGACACAGCGACGAAAAGTACCCAGCCATGTCCTTTGTACTAAATAGGACGAGACGTAGCGGTAAGATGATAATCGCTAACACACTTTTTTCGATCCGTGGCAAATTGGTATAACATTCGCATTGTATGCATATTATTTCAACTTCACATATACTAAACGTTTTCAACTGGACAATCTTATGCATTATAAGATCCTTTATAGTGCTAGGACACTCGGCTATATCAACCGCTTCCGATTGGTGGGTTAACCTCACTTTAGAGTACTGTTAAATCTTCACGCATGGCCCTCCGCCCGCTCCCGGGCGCAACCAAACAGAACTAACTCAAATTAACCCAAATTTATAGAAATAAATAAAGGTAACCGGAAGAAAATAAAGAAAACACGTCTTGCTCCCGACGGGAACCGAACGCGGGACCTCCACTTCGCAAACATAGAATCTGACCACTAGACTAACTAAATCTGCTGGAATAAACTGACTGGACTGTAAATAAAGTGAAAGTCACATAAATCCACCAATCAGATGCAGCTAATATAGCATAGTGCTGTACGACAGTAAAGGATCTGAAAACGCCAACCTTATTACAAAATTTTACAACATATTTTACGTACTGTTGAGAAATACTAGAACGCATAAACTACTAAGTAAATATCACTCTGTCCTAAGTTTGAACTTTAACTTGGAAAATATTATGTAAACATTCAAGGCCCTGAACCTTAAGTGTCATGGTCAGCAAATTTTATTACGTAAATACTCAAGCGAACCATCAGCTTGAGAGATTTTGTTTCTCTTTCCAAACCTGTTCAACTAGTTTCTTACAGTGCACATGTGTGTAGGGTTCGGGGCTCCTAACCAGCAATCTAATTTCTAGTACACATAAGCGTGAGCTTGGGAAGTACCCTTCAAAAGTAGTAAAGACAAATCTACGATAAACTTGTCAAAGTCGTAAGAAAGATAATTTCATAGTAGAATCTATCAAGTAGTTAAAGTGCAGTGTAAATTGTGACTAGAATTAAGCCAAAGCTAACCATAAATAAAACACACCACAACTTTTAAAATGTTTTATTATGAAACCATGACCAAGACCTATAAACAATCCAAAGTATACCTCAATAAAAAGGCATTCGCACCTTAGTAATCGGGTAGAGTGTAAAAGTTTTAAGTCTTTGCCTAATAGATATTGTTTGAAAATAAGAGATTAACATATGAAGTGTGATTAGATATTTTACAGATAACAAATTTACAATTTTTACGGTGTATGCTTTAGCTTTAGACCAAACGACAAAATTGAAAACATCTACAAAGCGATATTAAACAAAAACAATTCTTGGGGGCGTCGCGTCGCCGTCGAGCATGGAGTTCGGTTCTTCTTGCCTGCTAAGCGAGGGCTCTACCATGTAAGCTAAGCCGCCGCGCCGCCGGAATACGTGCGGCAAAATAAATTTTGTTGTAAGAGTTGAATATTATATTTAAAATTTGGCATGATAATTATTCAAACTAATATATCACATGGATTGACAAGATGTGCAGGGTAATCCAAAGAAGAGTTTGAATGTCTTATATCTCTTGTGCCTGACTGTTTCTGGCTTGGCTGAAGTCGTAGCCTACCGATAGATCTAGCCCTGACACTCATCCCCGCTATGCCAGTGACGTCACAACTGTAGGTGTAATTGAGCAAATAATGGATAAAATCGAGTTGCGTTCTTTTACATATTCACTCCAATATCTTCGTACCTAGTTGAGCTATCAAAATATTTTTTTACTATTGTAAAGTGCACAGTTTGGCGCTTCTGACGAAGTATAAAATGGTTGATATTTTCTATTCTAAATATGCTTAAAAGATCGATAACTTTTGCAGTTCAGAAATTATGCAGGCAAATATTCACTAATCGAAAAACTTTTTTGTTTTTAGGAATTTCCTATAACATGCAGCGAAGAAACTGTAGATAAAAGACCAAAAATATTTCTGGTACCAAAATCGTTATTGTCACTTTTATAGTTTAGGCGCTATGATATTTTATAGCGCGCAGAATTTAAAAACTCTGCCGGCGGTGGCGGCGCCGATGTGACGAGTTACCAGAATTTTTAAATTCTGCGCGCTATAAAATAGAATAGCGCCTAAACTATAAAAGTGACAATAACGATTTTGGTACCAGAAATATTTTGGGTCTTTTATCTACAGTTTCTTCGCTGCATGTTATAGGAAATTCCTAAAAACAAAGGAGTTTTTCGATTGGTGAATATTTGCCTGCATAATTTCTGAACTGCAAAAGTTATCGATATTTTAAGCATATTTAAAATAAAAAATATCAACCATTTTATACTTCGACAGAAGCGCCAAACTGTGCACTTTACAATAGTAAAAAAATAATTTTGATAGCTCAATTAGGTTCGGAGATACTGGAGTGAATATGTAAAAGAACGCAACTCGATTTTGTGCATTATTTGCTCAATTACACCTACAGTTGTGACGTCACAGGCGAAGCGGGCATCAGTGTCACGGCTAGATCTATCGGTAGGCTACGCTGAAGTCGAATCGAGTCGACTTTATCTGAATGAGCGTTAAATAGCCAAGCATAGACTGTTCTAACCGTGCCATGCGTATACACCTCAGTCTTATTATTCACTACATCACTACCTATAGGAAAAATAGCGCCAAAAGAAGTTTCACTTCAAGTATATTCTGGTTGATTACTTTTTATCTCGGCAGAATCGGAACACGACGAAAACATTAATATAATTCATAAAAGCACTTTCCTGGAACTACTTAGACCAATTATAATATATTCAATAATATACATACGTATAATATTCATGAGTATAGCAGAAAATCAATTTCTGACTTCATTTATTAAAAATTCTAGGAAAACTTGACTTGAAATCGTTAATTTTGCATATAAAAGATTTTAACTGTTAAAATCCTAAACGTTGTAGTTGAAAATGTATTTTAAAAATTCTACATATACAGGGTGTAACATAAGTACGGTAAAATATTCGAATGACGTATTCCTGAGGCAATTTTAAGAAGAACACTTCATATGAACGTATGTCCTAAACGTCCTAACTTTTGAGATACAGGGTGATAAAATTATCAGAAAAAAATTTATTTCCTATAATAACTGTCATACTATAGTACATATTCTTATGATATTTGGTGCATGTCTTCTATGCATCAAGATGCATTTTCTGATGTACAGACAATTTCATTATTTCTACCAGTGGCATCCGTACGGGCATTGCATTGAATATTTTTGGAGAAAAAAATGGTACGCCACTGCTTTTTCTTACAGTAAAAATTAATTTTGAAAATATCATTTATTTCTGTGCAAATTTAATCTCTTGATTCTCTTTCGTCCGACGCATGGTTTTCGCTTAAAAAAATAAAAATCATGTTTGTGCAAGCTGAAATCCTCGATGAAATTCTAATGTGGTAATCATTATTCGTACATGAAAGTTTTTTTTATTTTTTCCTGCAGTAAAATCAGTTACTTATTTCTAGATTAATTGACAATTGATATTAAACGAAGTCAATAGCTTGAAAAAAAAAAGAAAAAAGATTTCCACACAACAGTTACCGCATCAGATTTTTAGCGATTTGACTCTGAAGTAAAACGTTTTTTATTTTTTTATGCGAAAACCATGCGTCGGACGAAAGAAAATCAAGAGATCAAATTTGCTCAGAAATAAATGAGAATTTGAAAAATATTTTTTATTTTAAGAGAAAACTGTGGCGTACCATTTTTTTCTCCAAAAATATCCAATGCAAAGCCCGTACGGATGCCACTGGCAGAAATAATAAAATTGTCTGTACATCAGAAAGTGCATCTTGATGCATAGCAGACATGCACCAAATATCATAAAGATATCTACTATAGTATGACAGTTATTATACGAAATAGATTTTTTTCTGATAATTTTACCACCCTGTATCTCAAAAGTTAGGACGTTTAGGGCATACGTTCATATGAAGTTTTTATTTTAAAATTGCCTCAGGAACACGCCATTCGAATATTTTAACGTACTTATGTTACACCCTGTATAATTTAGACTGTGCAATTGTCTGCATTACTTACTTTTAACATTAATCGATCCTTAAACACGTGCGAAACTTAAACGAAATTAAATAATTACATTGAATACAGTTCGATAAAGAAAACCTCACACTTCTATTGCCATTTTTCTAAATTGATGTAATGAGAAACTTTTAGAACACTAACACTTCTGTGTTAATTACCGAACTTTATTTTCGAGAACTCTCCCGTAACTAGCCCCAACAAAGGATAATCTAGAAAGTTTTGCTGTGTTACTCGATTTGTCGGTAATGATGGAGAAAGTAATTACCTATACATGTTAACGGTAAATAATTTATTTTATAACTTGAAGGATATTTGTATTGACTTTCCATAGTCAACGTTTCAGTTAATAGTTTGGTTTGTGGATTTGTTTAATTATTCAATCGCATCCTACACTCTTATGTAACGTAATAGTTGATAATACCTTCATAAATAAGTTCTTTGAAAGCCATCACTCTGACGTTTGTAAAATCAATGTTTGCTCTTCTTCCAAGTTGTTTTGCGATCAATATATCTATCCATTAGATAAAATAAAATAATAAAGATACATTTATTTACTTTTTGTATGTACCACAAATTAAATCGCATTCTAACACACACTGTGGTACAAGAGCATGTTTGCCAGATTTCCTTATTAATCAGTGGATTTAACTTTCAAGTAGGTATATTTTGTTTGTAAATAGCACTTACTATTTTAAATTTATTGAACCATGTTACATTTGTTATTCTATAAATACCTAATTTAAATCTACGTTAGTAAACAAAAAAACATACGTAATTACCTACTTTAGAATTTTAAATATTGTCATCAAGCACGCGAAGAATTTCTATAGATAAAAGTGGCAATGCCGCGTGGCTGCCTCCTCTACTTCGGCTACGTCTCGTCTACTTTAGGCCGATTCCGGCCGAATAACAACATAGCGTATTAGTCGTAGTAAAACGGCATGTTTTAAATATATTACTATCGTGTGGTATTCTTTAGTGCTTTGTAAGACTTTTTGAGGCAAATCAGTGTTTAATACTTTATCATGGTTCATAATTGTAGAGTTTGCAAGAAAACAAGTCGGAATTTTCCAAAACTTTTGTGTCATCGGTGAGTATTAAATGTCATTTCATTGTCGTCCCTCGAGGACCATACAAAGCAATAAAATAATGCATGTGTTTCTAGTTGAAGTACAAGTAGATGACAATTAGCTTCTAATAACACTTTACAAGTTTATTATATCTGCTAATCAAAAATGAAACTAATCTAGCATAATTGATATTTTCGTCTACACGAGTCCTACCGCCTGACGAGTCCTACCGCCTGACCAGTCCAGTTCATTCGCTTGTGCGCGAATTATAAACACCCTTCTGAAAACTGAATGGTATATTTGCTTATAAATACTTTTAGAACCTGCACAAATACATAAATGTGATTTGTGTTATAATTCAAATAGTTTTTAAAAGCAGAGTTTAAAAAAGTGAATATTTTGTATATTTACCAGTGTTTATAATATTTTTAGTTAAAGAAATGCATTTTTAAGATTAATATTAAAGATTATCATAATTAAAAAATAAATAATTAAAGAAAGGTGCAGATATGAAGGCCTAAAAAATTACCCTCCACTTGTAGATAGGAAAATATATTAATATATAATTAGCTATAATTTTACTGTAATATTTTTAACCTGTTCCGATTCGTTTTAGCCAGTTTTGGTGCATTTGGTTATTTTTAGACATTTTCGGTTAATCGTTCAAACAACTTTCGATTAGTTTCAGTTAGTTCAAATTTATTTAAGCCATTTGAACTTACATGAACATTTGACTCCAATACGTTATAATCAAATTTAAGATTTTTGGTTAGTCCCCAAAATTCGGTTCGTTTTGGTTGGTTTTAACTTACTTTAAGTTTTGTAACCTATTCCGGTACGTTTTAGCCCATTTTGGTGCTTTTGGTTAGTCATTTAAACCAGTTCCGGTACCTTACATGCAATTTTAATGTTTTTGGTTAGTCGCCAAAATAGGATTAATTTGGGTTAGTTTTAACTTACTTTAACATTTTTAATCTGTTCTGATATCTTTTAGCGCGTTTGGTGCATTTATTCACTTTTGGTTAGTTCTGGTTAGTCATTCAATCAACTTTCGATTACTTTAAGTTAGTTCCAATTTAGTTTAGTAATTTGGACTGGTTCCGACACGTTATTATAACCAATTTAAATGCGAGTTTAAAAGCTTTTCGTTAATTTTAGTTAGTCGCCAAAATTCGGTTAATTTGGGTTAGTTTCAACTTAGTTTAATATTTTTAATCTGTTTTGATACGTTTTAGCCCTTTTGGGCGCTTTTAGTTAGTGTTGGTTAGTCGTTCAATCAACTTTCGGTTAGTCTCAGTTAGTTCCAATTATTTTAGAACCGATTCCGGTACGTTATTATAACCAATTTGAATATCTTTGTTTCATTATAGCTAGTCGCCAATATTCGGTTATTTTGGGTTAGTTTCAACTTGCTTTAATATTTTTAACCTGTTTCGATACGTTTTAGCTCTTTTTGGTACTTTTGGTTAGTTTTGGGTTAGTCGTTCAATCAACATTCGATAATATCAGTTGGTTTTTATATATTTATCGATTTGATCCGGTGCCGATACGCTATAAGCAATTTTAACGTTTTTGGTTACTTTTCGCTAATCGGCAAAATTCGGTTAATTTGGGTTAGTTTTAGACCGTTTTGCTTCTTTTAGTCAGTTTTGGTTATAGTCATTCAATCAACTTTCGGTTACTTTGAGTTAGTTCCAACTTATTTTAATTATTTGAACCGGTTCCGATACCTTAATTATGACCAATTTTAATGTTTTTGGTTAGTCGGTAAAATTCAGTTTATGTGGGTTAGTTTTTTACTTCCATATATTTAGTTTGTTCCTATACGTTTTAGCCCGTTTTGGGTTTTTTGTTACTTTTGGTTAGTCATTCAAACAACTTTAGGTTACTTTCAGTTAGTTCCAATTTATTTTAGTCATTTAAACTGGTTTCCATACGTTCCATACTCCATACGTCAATTCTGTGGCTGCGCGTGCCAGAGTTTTGGTGTTCGAAATTGTCGATACCTTTTTTCATACCAGTGTTGATACCCAACCAGTCTGAACCAAAAAAATTGGAGGTATGGTGATGGAACTTTATAGACTTTTAATCTTTTATAATTTAATATCCCTCAAAAATATTAATAAAGACTTTTAAATACATTTAAATAGCATTCCTACCTACTCAAGACAATCAAATTTAAATTATGTGCTAAAAAATTCGTTTCCAAACTTGAAAAATTTCGGTCTCAAATTTCCCAATATTTCAATATCCAGATTTAATTTAAGAATCGAACTCTATAAACGACCCACAAATTCCCATTTTTAGATTTGCGTAATCAATTTAGATTTGAATTTTGGTGAAAGAAAATAATTACGAAAAATTAAAATGCTACGCCTATGTTTGTTTACCCACTAGCCACTTTCTGTACCACAGTTTCATTGATAAATACGCACGTCACAGTCTGTGGTATACGATGCAGTTTTCTAGAAAATTATGAATGATAGACTTTGTCTTTTTAAGTAAGTAGTCTTAGATCTATCCATTTCCATGTTAGTACATAACGGAAGCAGCGGAAATCATGGAGAAGGTGCAGATTTCAAGAGATGGATACTTATACTTATCAAGCTCTTTTAGGGGAGCCATTTATTCAGATTAAGCCATTTTAAGATTTTTACGTCCTGAAAAAGAAGAAAAATTTTATCTGCTATAAAGTGGAGGAGATTATGATATATAGATAGGTTAATTAAAATTAAGGTGTATGCTTAGGACTACACAATAGAAGTGAAAACTTCAACAAAGAACATTAAATGTTAAAAAAATAGCTTTTACGTATAATGTCTTAGTTTATATGCAAACAAAAATTAATAAAATTAGTAGGTAAAAATACTCAATAAGATGTGAGATATAATTTATGTAGAATATAAAAATGAAGAAATAATTCTAATAATTGAAATCGGGACAAACTTTCAATGTACTTTCCGCAGATGCTATAGACGTTAATATTTAAAGTAAAATTTTACCTCGAAATCTTCTATATAATCTGCAGAAATGGCTACTGAGATTTCACGCAAACAAATCTACTTAACTACTATAAAAACTACTCTCGATTCCGGCTTCAAACCGCTTTCAAAGAATATAAGACAATTAAATGTATAAATCTATATATTTTATCTTAAATGTCATGCCGAAATATTGGAAGCCATATTCCTTGAAATGTCCCACAATGCATCAAAAGCAAAGCTACATATTAAAACTTGTAAAAATGTCAAAGTATGGTAAGCTCGAGAAATTTTTGCCGAATTACTGCAGATTTCAATTATTTAACATCGATTTTCTCGTATTTACCGATCTCGTATGGAAAATTGTTGCTGAATTTTTTTTATAGCAGATACATTGATGTTTACTCGAGACGACTTTAAACGGAGAGAGCCATGCGTGACGAGCCTGATGGCTCAGTCTCTTTCATTGCTCCGAAAAAAATCTGCTGAACGCCGAGTTTCCAATGCAGAACGCGCCAATAGAAGTTGTCACTTCAAAAAGATGATGTTAAAGAAAAGGAATTCTGTGCAATTTTAAAATAGAAGTTTTCACGCGTAAGATATACATTGAAAATAAGTAGGTGTTTATATGTTTTGAATTGAAAACTTGTTCAGCACACCTTTCCCTGGGTAGTGAACGAGACGGAGTCGTCACGCGTTTCGTTCCTCAATTATCTAGAAAACGGCAGCAGGTGGAAATTTGTGATTTACGTTTTTACGTCACATAAGCGTATTTTCAAAATTTTGTTCTGAGACATGATAACTGTAGAAATTATTAATTACTTTTGATGAAACTTTGTAGAGACATTGACTAGAATCGGAAAAAGGCGACTACATTTTTGGAAAAGGGGTCATTCTGTGTCGTTCTAGCGTCAAAAAAATCGCGTGGATCGAAAAAAACCGAGACAACTATTCGATAGGAAATTTCCAAGAGCAAAACTTTAAATGCTTCCCTGTTTTGAAAATGTGCGGAAAAGGTAAAAATATAGATTTGTAGGTCAAAAAATTAAGGCTTTTTTCATGAAAAATAATTTCTTTTCTAGAAAAATCAATTACTTGTCAGAATCTGCGCAAAAAATTGTACAATAAAACACTTTGGAAATAATGATGTCTTTTGTGCAGTGTGAGCTAATTGAATTTTTTGCTATTTAAAGCTCTAACACGTCACCACATTTTATTACTGGAAAATCAAATAAACTAGAGCAATCAGTATATTAAAGAGGATTGAAGGAGAAAAATAGAATTTGTGATTTTATGCTTTTCAGTTCAAAAGGTCTACTTTAATGTACTCGAATTCGAGGCTATGTGCAGGAAACTCGAAAACCGTAACAGTGTCAGTCAAATTAGGGCAAAATTGCGCATTTAGGTGCCTAACAATATGCTATTTAGAAAGCTTTAAAATTCCGAGTATTTCCGGAGGTATCCTAAAAAAACGAAATATTGAAAAATCGTTTTATTTCTTTGCTGAGATAATTTAAAAACGGATTTCAAATTGAATTGCACTTTTGCATTGCCACTCTTGCCGCTCTATCCAATGGTGGTAATCCGTTTGGAATCCGACGTTTCGTCTTCAAGGGATAATCATCAACTTTTTTTTTTAAATACGAACTTTAATTTTTATTATGGTTTTCAAAAGTAGGCTAAAGCAAAATAAGTAATTTAAAAAAAAATAAATTAAAATTAAAAAAATAATAATAAAAAAATTAAAAACACACTTGTCTTGGTTTAGGCATAGGCCTTTAATTATGTATATCTTTTAAAATAATGTGACTTTTAATTTTTTAATTGTGATTTGACCGTTGTTTGTTGATGGTTGTTTGTTTCTCTTCGTTGATATGCTCTTCAGGTCCAAATAACAAGTAACACTGATGATGGCCTAGGCCGAAAGCGCTCTCTTGTTATGCTTCTATAGGAAGTCCTTTTTGGATTAAAATTTTGCATGGAATACAAAGTGTCTCATTTAGTATGATTCATACATGCACCTTGCACACAGCCACTACTCTTCACTTAGTTTGGTTTAGTTTAAAGCTTTCTTAATTATTGCTGTAAATATTGGATATTGGTTGATTGTAGGAATCCGCTTATATTACCATAACATTTTTCTTTGATATGAAAGCTGTATGTTTGAAGCCCATCTCTCTGTCTTTATTCTCCTGGCGACGTCACTGTTCGCAGTTGAATAACATTGGCCTAAATCTAATTAATAATTGGATTTCCTAGGGTCCTCTCATTTCAGAATGAGGTATTTTACTCGAAATTAGACAGACCCTAAATTTGAAATCTTGACCGACTTGGCGAGCAAGTTCGGGACAAAGTTAAAGCCAATTATTAGCGGTTGTTAAATTTAGGCAGTCTATTATATCCCAATTTCATAATAAACTAATTGTTGGGCCGATTAAATTAACAAAGTTTAATTGATTTTCAAAGTGATCGAAGAAAAGTGCAGGTTAACCAGATATAGCGAACAGATTAGCGAGAACTTGCTATAGTTTAATAAAAATATATCACGTAGCCAAACTTTCGATGTATCTTAAAATGTCCGCTCGATTAACGTATAATACTGTTTAATAATCTAAAACAGTAATTTCGAGCTTTGTTCGATGAGAAATGTTTAATAATAGTTTATAAAGCAGATATTTACAAACCGATTAATTTTAAGTACTTTTTCAAAAGCAATAGCTGATTTTGACAAATAACTACTCAATTCAAATAACGATTAGGGATAGATCTAAATTGAGATACTGTAATTATTTACGAATAAAGACAAAGGTAGTTCCAACATCTTCAGAGGGAATGATGAATACGCCTCAAAGGTCAACAACAAATGAAGGCAGTATCTTTTATTTTTTTTTTCGAATCAGTTGATCAGTCATTAGGTATTAGTCACAAACTGTTATCAAGCTAATTTTTCCATTGCCGGTTGTGTACGAATTAGGATGGTTCCTCGCCAAATACGTTGCTTTTCTCATGGAACTCATGAGCCATTGATGATTATTACGTGGAAATCTATACCTAAAATGAATGAAAATGAGACTACTGTCCAGCATAGTATTTTTTTAAGGAAATACTGTTCTTAGAGTATTTTTGAAACATTTCAGCCTTATGGGAAACTGATGTATCATTCAATTTGTGGACAGATCATCAACGTTTAGTATCTGAAATAGTAAAGAAAAATGACGAAGATGATATTATATATCAGAAATTTCCTTATACCCAAAAAGTCCAGTTATACCATTGTGCATGGCACGGTGCATGGCAGAAATCAACTCCTTTTAAAATAGTCAGAAAGCTGCGCTTCACTGTGGCTACATCAGTTCCAGCTGGGAGGCTTTTTTTTTAGAAGCAAGGCAAGCCTTAAACCAAGAAGGAAACAGATTTTAAGGAAAAATATTATCAGTCTTGTCATTTTTACGGTCTGTAGAAAGTAGATTTTGGAAACTCGAACTGTGAAAGTAGCCTTCCGCTTAATCTTATTTATCCAGCTTTCTCCAGCATTTTATAAATTTAGAATACTGTTTATTTTGGCATCTTTAATTAAAGTCACTAGTTTTCGTTGTGAATAGAAATGCTGTTTTCTTGAAATACTGTCAATTTTGAGTTTATTTTAGATTTTGCCCCCTAAACAATGTATTTTTACTACTATTATTTATAATTGCACAAGTTCTTTTTGTAATAGATCAGTCAAAGTCTTTGGTAAACATATATTTTTTTAATAGATTCTATATATCATATCACCTATTGCATTTTGTTTAAATTGCTGCAATAAAACGAACTGAATTTTGAATAGCCCAAAAAAAAATGTAAATCAAATGAACTGAAGTCAACTAGTTCGGGTGACCAACAATCGGGTGGCGCTGAATTTGGTCTTTACTTAAATGCATTGAAGTTGCATATCTATTTAGTGGTTTATCTATGCGGCAAAAACATCGATATCTGGACATATTGATGTTCGACAATCGATATATCAGATGTCATCGATAGCATATAACGATATTGACATCGATTTTGGACATCGGTGTTAAAGCTGCCACCTCCCATCACTACTCCTCTCGAATCTCTCCTGTGTATAAATATACATGATATTCTACACGCGACTAGGTCATAGATGGTTAATTTTGTCACTTTTGATCAAATATCGAACAACAGAAAATCTTCAATATATTAATCTTACATACCAGATTTTAGCTTAGAATACTTGGGTTAAGTCAGTGTCCAACACATTTTTTCTTCTACAGTAAACATGTTCATTTTTATATCATTGACATTTGTATAAACTTATGGCCTAGGATATATTATTAATGTTATGAAAATACGATACATAGTAATGATAATTAATATTAATTTTTCGAATTATTTAAATGCTCAGTTCAAAATCAGCATTAGTATGATAATTTATTTTTGTTTCATCTATATCGGTGATATTTATTTTATATCAAATGATATATCTAGTTTGGTTAGTGAATTAATCATTGGACTACTTACACGTTATTCACTCAATTTATAACCATATTTAATATGCGGTTCTGTGTAAAGAGAGACCAACATAATTACTATCGAAAATCTTTATTTCTATCATTTGCGGAAAATATTAATATGTTTATAACAAAAAAAGCAATAATTGTGTATCTATTAAAACGACCCGCTTTATTAAGTCTGGTATTTGACAAAGTAATGTCATATATAAATAAGCAAGGTTATCAACTCGGTAACCTAGACTTGAGGATCAGGAAAAGCGCAAAGGTGCAGTAGAATAAAGGTGGGGTGAAATAGAGAATTTTCACTTAGACAAAAAGATGCGGGAATTTAAAGGACAAAAGACTGCACAGCCAGATGTGACTATTAAAGGGCAGAAGCCTGGATCGTAGGATGAATAATAAACTACAAGTTTTACAATTACGCGCACTAACAACAGTTCGCGTATTTAGGAAGCCTCCGCAGTACAGAACCCCAATTAAATAACGCCGCCTGATTGGCTAGATAAGCACGTGTGTTACACTAGACTACAATGTTGTTTACGTTTTTTCACTTCACGCATTTGTATTTATGGAATGTCCTCCGCTCGCTGCGGGGCGCAACCAACAAAAACTAACCCAAACTATCCGAAGGCATGCCAAAGAACTAACTAATCCAAATAAATAAACAGAAAAAAAAGCTAGCAAGGGCCGGGCGTCGTCGAACCCATTGCTCCGCATTCTAAACCCGAGCCCTACCACCTCAGCCAGGCTTTCACATTCCTGCTTTTCTCGAAAAGTCTAAAAAAACGTGAAGTGAAAAAACGTGAACAACATTGATGGGCGGGGTTGCAGTTAACTAATCCGGCGGCGTTATTTAACTAGGGTTCTGTAACGCGGAGGCAAAATAAATACCCCAACAGTTCCCGCTGAATAGAGGACGTTGATGTTCGCAATGAAAATGATGGTAAAGCAAGTATATTATATCTCGCAATTCGGGACAAAAGAAATTAAATAATTTTTACAAAAATATATAGAGCAAAAATTTAGCATTTATTAATCCCGCTGGAAAAATGTATCCTCTACCCTGAGCCTGGAGAAACATGTGCCAACGCGGAGATTCCGGATCAAAATTGCCTAGTTGATAACCCTAGAAATAAGGTTTTAAACATTATAAAATCTACAAATCATTGAAGGAGATTCAAAGGGCTACATCATTTTGAATCTCCAAGCTAGTACTTTATAAATCTCGAATATTTAGTCAGTGTCAAAATGGCGGCATTTTAAATGATATTTAAGAGAAAAAATCTTACGCATTTAGTTTAAAAGATGCTGGAAATGATGGCCCTGTACTTTTTGACACATTAAAGGTCTGTCTATTGTTGTTAAAGAAACGCACTGGATATTTATTCTTACATTACAGTAAATTTTTTGGAAAGAAAAAATAAACGGTTGTCATACCTCGAGAGATTGTGAACACTGATTACACATGCAGGTCTCTTCATAATTGCAAGACATAGGTCACTAACTCAAAATAATCCTAACTATAACCAGCGAATATTAACTATTGTTATTCGCTGCTATAACATGTTTCTTCATTTGATCAGAAGTTGGGTAACTGATTCAAATCTTGAATATTTTTATAAAACAACTCATTTTGTAGATTGAAATATGTCAGCCGCTGCAATTATTTAAGATACAAAGCTAACTAAATGATATCAGGCCATTTAATTTTTAGATCGAATTTGCAGTCAGTTAAAATCATATGTTCCGCTTTAGATTTATCATTCTCATAAGAAATGTAATGCATTTTTATTGCGAGTAAATAGCTATACATCATATTTAGCTGCTTTTAAACGTCTAAACGTCAGTTTACAGCAGGGTTAGTTAACGAATGGTTGTTTTTTTTAACTGATGAGGTTTGCAGGCTACTGAGATGTAGATTTAATAACGTCGGATTTAAATGACATAAGTACGATTAAAGGCAGGTAGCAAAGACTTCTCAGAGCACAAAAGTAATACATATCAAAATTTAAATTTTCTGTTGCCCGGCTCCTATATTTTTCCGAAAATTATCTCTCATGTTTTCAAGAAACACTAAAGAGAAAAATTTTAACTTACAACCAGCAGCGTAAGAGTAATAAATTGGCAGCATTGAAAGCAATGTTTTCCTATATCTTAACTTCTGTTTTTAGAGTAATGAAATTGCTTTGAATTATTCATTTCCGTATTTCACACGAGAGGCGACAAAAGCCTCGAAAAAGGAATGTGAAAATTGGCACTTGGAATGTAAAGGGAATTATAGGAAAAGTGAAGGAAATCACGTCAGAGCTACTTAGCCTGGATATGGAAGTTGTGGCATTAACAAAGACAAAGGAAAAAGGCACAGGTACAGGAATAATAAACAACTATGAATATATATTTACTGGAGCCTCGATTATGATGCACGAAGAACAAAATAATTTAATAACCGAATATTGAAAATATAAAATACTTGCACTAGCCGCAATTTCTGAGAAAGCATGACGAAGTAGGCCCCCATGGAGAAAAAATACAAATGACATAGGTAAGAGACTGACTGAAATGTGTCAATACCATCAACTTAGAATAGCATACGGATTCTATAAACATAAAAAAAATAAAAAATACTTACTTGGTGCATAAACCAATACTTAAATGCTGCTCCACTACGTGAAGAATGGAAGGAGGCATGTATATCGTCAATCGATAAGAAGCGAAATAAGTAGATTTCAAACTACAGAAAAATATCAGTCGTCTATATGGAAAAATTATCAGAGATGTCATTGAACTTGAATATCGAGGCAAAAAAAAGAGCAATTGAAGAGTCCGGTGCAAAAAGGAGGCAGCTCCACT
>MU182357.1:163736-191359 GCA_016904865.1 Pissodes strobi | reverse complement strand
TCGAGGCAAAGAAGAAAAAGAGCAATTGAAGAGTCCGGTGCAAAAAGAAGGCTCCACTTTTGGGTATTTCGATATTATGACATTATCGGAAAGCAAATTTGTGGTCACATCGTTTGCTGCAAAAACGAGGCAGCTCCAATTATGCGGCTTCCGCATTGAGTAAGCGGCGACGTATTTTTGAAGCGGCAGTTATGGGAATATAATTTCTGCATATTTATATAGGCAGCAATGGAAAATCACACTTTTTCATGTATGATGATACAGTGACTAGAAATGCCAAAATGATATTGTAAGCAAGGCAGATTATTTCATTGAAAGTTTCGTACTCGAAATAAATAAAACTCGGTATATTTTCTCAGACAACTGTAGTTCTCAAAGCATAAGCCAAATACTTGGGCAATATCTTTATCTTCGAGCTCATACTACCAGTTTTCAACCATTATACATCGCTATCCGGAAACTGGCCATAGCTTCCTACCCTGTGACCGAAGTTTTGGTTTAATAGAAAAATAAAAACGAAAACGATAGAGAATCATTTTGCCGGAAGAATACCCTTTCTTGTGGTAAAAAATACAAGCAGAAATTTTACTATAATCCCTGAAACACAAGATTTATTTGTGAATTCTTTTGGATACTTCAAAACACATTTTTAAAAACGGTAACCAACCAACGGAAAGTGAAATTTGGTTTATCTGCCTATCGAAAGTTAGAATACAGTACTATGTTTCATGAAGATTTTATTCTTCAAAAACCCGGCGCCGTCTTGGGCTTACCAGATCCCGAACAGCGTCTATATGCTGTTTTCTGGAAATACTGTCAATTTCGAGTTTATTTTAGAGTTAGCCCTGTAAACAATGTATTTTTACTACTATTATTTATAATTGCACAAATTCGTTTTCCAAAGTTTTTAGTAAATATAATTTTTTTTAATAGATTCTATATAAAATATTTATTTTCACCGTTTGTAATTTGGTAAATTTGTTGCAATAAATCGAACTGAAATTTGAATAGCCCAAACAAAACTAGTTCGAGTGCCCAACAATGGGATGGCGCTGAATTTGGTCTTTACTTCAATGCATTGAAGTTGCATAACTATACAGTGGTTTATTTATGCAGCAAAAAAATCGATATTTAACAGTCGATATATCAGTGAGATTTCTCGACGAACATTTTCAAATACGTCATGTGAATATTTTGATAAACCCTTATTGTTTTTCACGAAGATCCAGAATAGAGCAGTTCCCTTTCAAACACCTTTTGTTTAAAATATTCTCATGAAGAGAAGCCAAATTGGGCGACCGAGCTGGCCATTATGTAGGACACGATGAACATTCCAATGACCATGGAAATTAGTATTTAAATAGTTACGCACAATTCTGGAGTAATGTGGAGGAGCTTCCATTTGGATCTTGTAAATGTGAAATCTATTGGTTTCCAAAATTATCCACGCAGCAGAAGGAGGCATTTCATAGATATTCGAGTCATCAAATATAGATCGTTGGGGATTGACTACAACTTCACCGCACATGTCACAAAAAAAGCGGTTTCTATATAGCACTAACATAATTGTCAAATTCTTTCAAAACAAGATACTGTTTTCTTGTCGTTGTCGACAACAAAAGGCGCTTGAGAAGGTTCTTTCTTTTATTCTCGATTTACACGTAAATTCACAATAAATGTGTACCAAAATATTGAAATCACTGAATTTGAAACTGCTGTCAAAGAAACGCACAGAATGTTTCGTCATACTTTATTTTTATCCATGATTTTCTGTGTTTATGAAGGTAGGTTGTAAAAAGTACATTTTTCGGAAAGTCAAAAAAGAAACGGCTGTCATACCTCCAGGGATTATGTACACTAAATTGCATATGTACGTCTAATCATAATTGCAAGTCATAGGCGTCATGAAATATAACATGTTTGTTCGTTTGATAAAAATATTGGATAATTTATTCAAATCTTGAAAACAACTTATTTTGTAGTCTAAAATATGTCAGCCACTGCAATTATTTATACAAAGCTAACTAAACGATGTCAGACCATTTAATTTTTAGATCGAATTTGCAGTCACCTAAAATGATATGTTTCGCTTCAGGTGTATCGTTCTCATAAGAAATGTGATGCATTTTTATTGCGGGCAATAAATTGCTATACCTCATATTCAGTTGCTTTTAAACGTCCAAACGACATTTAATAGCAGAGTTAGTTTACGAATGTTTGTTTTTTTTTACCTGATGTAGTTTGCAGGCTAGTCAGATGTAGATGTGATAGCGTCGCGTTTAAGTGACATAAGTACGACAAAGAGGAGGCAGTAAAGATTTCTCTCTTAATTTTTCAGAAAGATGTATTTCATGCTTTCAAGAAACACTAAATAGAATAATTTTAACCGTCAACCAGCTTACGCTGAATAATTAATTGGCAGCATTGAAAGCAATGTTTTTCTATATCTTAACTTCTGCTTTTAAAGTAATGAAATTTCTTTGAATTATTACTTTTCGTATTTCACACGAAAGGAGACAAAAGCCTCGGGAAAGGAATATAAAAATTGACACATGGAATGTGCACAGCATTAAACGAAAAGTGGAAGAAATTACACAAGTGCTACTTAGCCTGCATACGGAAGTTGTGGTAATAACAGAGGCAAACAAAAATGCACATGGATAGAAATGATAAACAACCATGTACATATATCACGCACGAAAAATATAAAAATAAAATAACTAACTTCCAGGCGGTTAATGAAAATATAAAATCCTTGGACCATACGCAACTTCCAACGTCGAGCCATTAACAACGAAAAATTAGTCCTTTGAACACGTCAACTATTTTAACAAATTATAGAGATAGGAAGATCAAGATAAATCATAATACTTAGTGGTTTGAATAACCGAGTTGGCTGTAGAATTAATGATGACGAAGTAGGCCCCCCCATGGAGAAATAAATACAAACGACAACGCTATGAGACTGATGTGCCAACATATATACTTGGATACAACATACGAGAAACCTGAAAGTGATTCTGTAATGGTAAAATAAAACTACGTTACAAATAAATGACGTTATAGCCTTACAAATAAACCACGTGATAGCATGAACTCTGACTCAGATCATTATAGGGTCAGAAAAAAATAGTTCTATTCAGACCTAAAAAAAGTAGTAGTCAATAGGGAACAAGAGATTGGAGAGACAGGAGAAAAATTAACTAAATAATATATTTAAGATAGATTGCTGAACGAAAGCTAGGTGCGAAACTTTTAAGACATTACATTACGAAAACGAAGTAAAAAATCTTTGGTGGAACGATGATGAGGATAAATTAGTACTTCAGAACAAGAAGCCTACTAAAAATGGTTGAATACCCAACAATAACAAAAAACAGATCAATTCCTAGAACCAAAAAAAAAAACAAGAAAAGCAAAGAGAGAGATGTGGGACAGGAAATATGCTGAAATCAATACATATCTAGGTTGAAAGTAGTGTTCAGAGTCATAGAAGTTCATGAAAAATGTAAAATAGGATGCAAAAAATAAGGCGAATATTCAACTTATACCAATTAAAAAATTGGTTGATCACTATGAGTTGCTATTGACTGAGAACCGAGGAGAATATGATAAACAAACACAGCAATGGATGTACTAGTAGAAGGTGCGCTAATCATTGTCGAATCAGTACAATAATTGAAAAATGGGCGAGCCTCAGGTAAAGGAAGAATTCCAGCCGAATTAATCAAATGCGAATCAGAGACATTTTCTACCTGGTGCACGAACCAGTATTTAAATGGTGCTACATTACTTGAAGAATGTAAAGAGGCATATATATCATCGTTCCATAAAATTGTTGAAACTACAGAGGAATATCAGTGACCAGTACTTTAAGCCGTCTATATGGAAGAATCATTCGAGATCATTGAACTTGAATATCGAGACAAAAAAAAAGAAGAACAATGCGGTATTTGAGCTGGAAGAACGTAATGATAATATATTATATTTAAAACATAGGAAAATGATCCTAACCTAGAAACTCATCTCAGGTTCATAGATCTACAAAAAGCCCACGATACCGTCCCTGTGAATCTTAGCCATACACTAATAAGGGCTCTTAAAAACTTATATGACGAATTGAAATCAAGGATAAAGATTGGTAATAAATTGTCAGAGGAATTCCTAGTAAAGGCTTACGCCAAAGTTGTTGTGTGTCTCCCACACTGTTTCAAGTCTATGTAGCGCGAGCCTAATACCTATGGAAAAGGAAATGTCAAGCAATTGTCCTTGATATCGGAGAAACATGTTTATATATCCTACAGTTTGCCGATGATCAAGCCATCATAGCGAATGGTAAAGATGACTGATATGGCGAAAAAATATGTACAAATAATACAAGAACTGGAGGCTGGACATTAACACATAAAAACGAGATATCTTCCGATAGGAGCAGAACTATAACATTTATTTAGACATGGTGAAATAAGAGCCTGCAGTGAATACACATACCTGGGTGTGGAGTTTGGTACAGTGGAAAGGATAAGGCAGGAGAACCATCGGATATCTAAATGGAATTCTATGGAGTTATGATATTGGAAACCTGCATAAATATGACATATACGAAACATTCATCAAAAGGCAACTTAACTTATGGACCATAAACGTGGAGAATAACGGAACAAAATCGAAGAAAACCTGAGGCGACTGAAATGGAGGCTCTGAGTATATTCAGAAGAATAAGAGCCCGAAATCGAGAAATGCTTTAGTTCAACGTAGTATAATGAATATTTATGAAACTGTTAATAATAATCAATTACTTTTGGGGCTATGCTGCTCGGGAATTTTTCTAGCATAAATTAGTCGAAGGAAAATAACAAATAATGATTTAATAAAAACTAGATATTCTGGTTAGAATGGACGTTGCAAAGCATAAGAGCGAATCCACATTAAAACCACAAAAATGCTCTTCTAAATTTAGTGGATGCGCTGAAGAGATAGGTATCACAGGCAGCAACTTTTTCCGATTAGCAGGTTTTGCATCATTGACGTATAAATAATCAGCTTATCTTCTTACCAGCAGTTGATCATAAATAGAATCAGCAGCAACATGATATTCCTAAAATATCGCATTTAAATCGTATCTAGATATAGTAGAGGCATGAATTACATTTTATAAATAAATAGACATGTCTCTGTTTACTAAAGCTAATTTATATTTATTTCAGTTTCTCCAGCAATTAAAGTTCCGAATCAACTACTTGGAGCACCAGTTCACACCGATGTTCAGCTGGAATGCTATGTGGAAGCTTTTCCAAATACTATAAATTATTGGGTAAAGAATAGAAGCGAAATGTTGTTAAATGGGTAAGTTCTTTATTCTTTTCTCGGTCGTGAACAATCTGCTTATAGAGCCACATGAGTTGGCAATCGCTTCGAGATAATTCCGGTCTCGCCTTATTGAAGGTCGATATTCCAGACAAGATTAAATATTCATGGATCTTAACGAAAAAATCACTTTAATATTACGAGCTTTCAGCAACTGACTAATAGAGAGACATGCAAAAATTAGTTTTCCTCTGAAAAATGGATAAATAATCTGTATTTGACTAAAAAGAAATATTTATTTTTCAAAACGCTCCTTTAATAGCCGTCAGCTTCAGAGGTTTAACGAATTTCCTTTTATACGGACGTTTGTTTATTCTCTTTCGCAATGGGGCTTTTAAATTATTTGTTTTACAGAAACAGTTACATTTTAAGTCTCGTTATTAAAATGAAAGTTAAGATAAAAATGGTGTAATAATTATTTATTGCGAACAATGAAAATTAGAATGCGTAAAATGATGTAAAAATTTATTACTGGATTAAATTAATTATTAGGAGAGAAAAGATTATGTCAAAACAACTTGAATATATGTTTTCAATGGAATGTAGCAAACTATTTTATTTTGTATTGGAACAACTGATTGAATATTTTTTTATTATTATTATCAACTCCAATATACTCCTAACTAGAAACATAAATTAAATTAAATGGAAGTTATTAAAAAGAACGAGATTATTGCATTTAGTGATAGATTATCAATAGAAGGAATCATTCGATCATGTCGTTATTTGTTAATCATATTATGGCATATAAAGACGTCGTTATGAATAAAAAAAGTTAATTCCCTACATCTTACTCCTGAAAATGAGGCCGAAGACAAAATTCCATTTTTAGAGCAGCTCTTGAAATTAGCTTTAAAATATATGGAAATATATTTATTTATTTATAAATAAAAATCTAGCAGGCATAGAAGCCGAATTAATAGATATTATCAGATAAAAATAATTAGAAAACAATAATTTACTCTGTAAATATTACGATATTACTAAATATAAGTCTAAACCTAACATTCAACACAAACCCAACTAACTGCAGTTATCAAAGCAAGCAAAAGCAATAGCAGAGAAGCTGCCATCAGGCTCAATTTTATTACAGTCATGAATTTACTCTGCAAAAATTATTAAATATTATATATGTGGTAACAACTTCTTTACTGTAATAAGTGTAATAATAGACTGGGAAAAAGTTCAAATTAGGGCTAGCGTTATATTTGGAACAAATCGAAAATATAGGGGAACATTTTAAAACATTTATCATTGGCTTAGGCCAATACACAAGGTACATAAATATTTAGTTTGGTAAGTATGTCAGCGCAGTCAAACATGTATTTGTATGCTCACCAAACAACTTAATTCACTTTCACACACAAGTTCGATACTGAATTATTCTTTGGCTTATAAGATATTTTGTAAATACTTATTTGCAGTTACCACTGTCTTTGAAACTTATAATATACACTCAGTTCCATAAAAAGTGACGCACCTAAATTTTTGCTGCCACTTTGAAATTTTGTCATTTCTGAACAAACTTACCGATATACGTATTATTGTTTTCAGTTTTTAGTCTATTTCTTTTTTTATCAAAGCCGGTATCAACGGTAATTTTTTCAGATTTTCCATCAAAGAAAAAATGAAATAAATGGAAAGTGCGTTTTTTACAAAACTTCAAAGCGCCATGTTGGAGAAACACCCCCGGATTGGGATTGTCTGTAAATTCCATTATCTAAAACAATAGTAGGAAATATAGCTAGTTATCACTCTCCGTCAAAGAAAACGTTTTTTGTCAATGTTATGTAAACAACATATGTCAAATAAAGAAAGAACATTTTTCTGCTCTCTCAAATGCATTCCGCGGCCGCGCAATTTCCCGTTCTGTTCTCCTTCCAGCGCCATGTAGGAAAAAATTAAGTTAAGTTGAAGATTGGAGTTGAAGAAGTGCAGTACGAGCATTCGACTAGTTAACATCTGCTTTTGTCGCAGCTCTCGTTGATGCCAAGATATTTGGGCGTTTTCTCATTTTTTGGACATATATTTAGGAAATATTGCGTGTACCATGTATTTCCCTTTTCCAACCTGGATTGGGGACTCTTTTTTTGGGTGTTTTAGACATATTTTCTCAAGACGTAGAAGCTGTAGCGTCTCTCCCGTTGAAGTTAAAATGGCGGTTGGAAGATTGTAATAAGACAGATCTATTCCTGTCCTCAAGACTAGAATCAAGTTCGAAGTCTTTATCCCTGGTGAAGCTAATTTGAGTGAATTGTGGAAGAAGTAAAGTCACATGGTATTGAGTGTGAACAGAGTAGCGGATAGTTGAAAAAAGAAAAATTTATTAAATTCAGTAAATAACGGAGTTCTTGTTAATTAAATATAATCAAGAGTTATTGTTAGATATTTACTAATAGTTAATCTGATTTAAATGAGAGGATGACTGCATGAAAGTAGATAGAAAATGTTTTATTTATTGTTCATTTAATGCAAAATAAATCCTACATTGTTAAAGTACCTAATACCTTTAAATAAAAATATAATACATGTTTCAATTCACACTCTATGAATGAAATCCCACCAATAATTTATTTAAATACAGTTTGCTAACTAAAGTGGCCAATTAAAAATTTAATTATCATCCCCTCCTTTGTGGCCATAAAATTAATTAATTGTTTATACCGATCTATGTGTAAAGTGAACAGTTTTATAAAAACTCATCACATTCTCCTAAAAATATATGTTAGACAACTAAACAAGTCTCAGGGTCTTTAGTGACAAATAAAGTAACTGATATAATATATTAAGCCTACATCACCATCACATCTGAGACCCCTAATTTACGGTTTTCCAACGACAGATATATTTATAACTAAATCTAATTTACATCAAATAATTAAATATGACTCCAACATTGATATGAGGGAATTATTTAGCCTACAGACGCATCACAGATATTCAACAAGAAAACGTCTCTGAATCCTGATTATTGTTGTGATGGTGTTCCTCACAGCCTATGTAGAGTGACCGCACGTCTCCCCGTACCAAGTACGCGACCAGCCTCCCTCAACAATAGGTAGGTCGGACCAGGAAGGCCATAGCAAAAAAAAACCCTAGAAGAGACTGGCATAAGTCCTGAATCATATTAAACATATCTTAAATTCTCAACAACTATCGTGATATTTAAGAAGGAGAAAAATCAACACGAAAATCATAGTGATTTTACAAGGATAAGTGACGTGGGTGCATCTATCCCTGGAGTAGAAGGCAGATGGTGCTTTACCAGCAGGTTTTCAAAACTGGCAAGGAATTTGCTAGAAATGGCTACTTGAAATCCGCGCAGTGAAAATTAGTCCAAATGGCCGTTGAAGTGTATTTCCTTCCACTATCAACTCTACAACGAAGATTCTACGAACTTTAGAAACTGGAAAATTACCCTCCCCACGAGCAAAACTTCTACCCTTTGCCACCAGAAACACAAAACGTTTCGATAGCGTTTTCTTCCCTTGTTTTATCAGTTAAATTAGTGCTCGGCAAAGGAGAAGGGCTCGGACAAGTTTATCGACTATTACCGATCAGCTGAAATTCCCAGATTAATTTTTGAGCTATACGGCAGTGGCACACATACTAAAGGGAGATACTATGGCACTCGACGAGCGGTGCGTATGTGAAGATGTTGAATGACACGGTTCTTAAACAGTTGCAGGTAGGGGAAACGATGTCCTGGGAGTCAGCTCCACAGTGATGCAGTGCGCATCTGATAGGCGCTGCTGGGGGCGTGATGATGCTGTCCAAATCCTGGGAACATCTGTCGTGAAAATATCATGGGTGTTCCAGACTATCCAGATCCAGGGTCAACTCCGGGTCGCCGACGAGACGCACAGCTCTCTTCTGAATTGAATCCAGCAGCTTTAGGGTGTTCTTAAGTGGTGCACCCCAGATATGTGAGCAATATTCTAAGCATGATCGTATTTGCGCTTTGTAGAGCAAGAGTAGCTGCTGTGTTGGATATAGTTTTTTGTTGCGAAATCGCGCACCAAGCTTCTGCGAGGCTGGCTTTGCGATGTTAGCAACGTGATCACGCCAGGACACTTTGCTGTTGACCGAAACACCCAGTAATCCAATTGACGAGGATGAAAGAATGGTCGATCCTGTCATAATTATGTCAGGGCACGACACCGTATTAGCTTTCTTGGTAAACGAGGCTGCTTGCTTTTGTGCAGCATTAAATTGGACCAAATTTCTGTCGCCCTATGTTCTAACTTTCTCCAGATCTTGACTAATTGTTGTAATCTGCTCCCGTCAGCAGTGATAAGTCTGAGTCGCTGGTAATGGTTTTTCTGATCTAAATTGGGTTATTGTTATCTGCCAAACTGTAAACAGGATTATTGGTTTCGGTTAACATGCCATTGATATAGATGAGAAACAGAGTTGGTAAAAGTATTGTGCTCTGAGGCACTCCCGCATTTATGGTGTATGTGTCTGAGATGTGTCCATCAATTGCAACGTGCAGAGATCGGTTCTTAAGGAAGCTGGCAAGCCACCTGCAGAGATACGCTGGTAATCCCAAGGACGACAGTTTGCTGAGCAATCCGTCGTGCCAACCTCTGTCGAATGCCTTTGAAATATGTAACGCAATCGCTCGAGATTCTCCATAAGTCTCAATTGCCCTACTCCTACTCCATATTGTGTGATACAGGCCAATATATCGCCTGTCGATCTCTGTTTGCGGAGGCCGTATTTGATTACCGCTAATTAATCTGTTGGTCTCGAGGTACTTGAGCAGTTGCTGATTGACTACACGTTCCATGACTTTAGAAGTTATTGGATGCAAGAAAATTGGAGGATAGTTGAATGACGTGGTTTTCTTGCCGTATTTTGGTACAGGTTGCACTCGAGCGACTTTCCAATAAGAAGGGTACTTTCCGTAAGACAGAGAAAAAAGTCTGGAAAGAGTGGGTATTAGTTCGTTGGCGCAGTTCTTTAACATCCGGTCCTCATGCCTTTTGCGTATCTAGCTCTTTGAGGATTTTACGAATATTACGGTGGTGAAACCTAACTTCTGCCATGGTAGTGTTGATGTTGGATATGATGGGGAGATCCTTGCCTAGGTGGGCGTTTAAGGTAGAGTGCGTTGAAAAATTTCAGCGAGCATATTTGCGTTTTTCCGTGACGTGACGCCGCATTCGCCCGTCAAAGGTGGGAGAGACGGTTATTACTTACTGACTTTGCTACCGACCAGAAATTCCTGGAGCTACTGGGTCATTGTCAAAGTTTATCCCTGGTCCTTTGATTGTGTTTGTTCTTAGTTTCTTCAGTCACACGTTTGAATTTGTTTCTCGGTTCGGTAAAATAATTGCGATTTTCAACAGTCTGATTTTGCTGCCAGTACTTGTAGGCTTGCTGTTTCCTACCTACGGCCCTTTCGCATCTTCTGTCGAACCAGGTTTTTTTGGCGGTAACTTGATGGATTTGGGATGTATGCTTCCGTTCCTGAGGCGATTACTTGCTTAATCTCTTCGCAACAGACCGACGGGACGGGTCGTCAGTGCCAAAGCAGACGTCGATACAAGGAAAATCTAGGTAGAACTCTCTTAGATCCTCCCAGTTTGCAGAATTGTAATGCCAGATTTCACGAGGCAATGGTGGATCCTTCTGTAGGAGTGGCAGGTCGAAAACCGTTGTAATAAGTTTTTGGTCGGAAGTACCTAACGGCGGACCAACTGTAATTGTGTACTGGTCAGGATTTATAGTTAGAAAAAGATCCAGGAGTGCGGCAAGTTCACCCCTCTCTAAGATCCCAAATGGTTCGTCTATAAGTTAAATAAGCCCGCAGCTGATGGCAGATTCTTCAGCTTCTCTACTTTCGTAGTCGGTCTTGTTATGTTTGAGCTAGTTGGTGTTATGGGCATTGAAATCTCCTAGAACGATTATTTCTGAATTGAAGTGGTTGACCTGTATTGAAATAAATGTGGTAGCTAGTGTTGTAAAATAGCTTTGTTAGGCTCTATCGCTCAGAGGGTGATAGAGCCAGCATATTATTATGAACTTAGTTAATCCCTTGGCAGTGAACTTGAGCCACATGACGTCTAGGTTGTTCGGTTCGAGTGTTTCCTCACGGTCACGCCAAAGGTCGTTTCGGACAAAAATGCATATAAAAAGCCATAAAAACTACAGAGAAAACAAACAGATTGTTGGCTTTAATGAACTATGGATGAACTATATAAGATTTGGGTCTAATACAGCTGGAGTAGCTGGAGTTACGAGCAAACGGGACGTATTAGTCGCTTTATTAGGCTATACATTTTAAAAAAGATCTTCACCAAATTCGTTATATTGCAGCTAGTAAATAAACGATCTACAGACGACTTAATAAGGTAAGGTAAGGAAGACTGCAAAAGGTCTAAACATCGTGCTGTTCGACGACAGTTTGTGCAAAACTATGGTCAAGGGAATTACGAACAGTGAATGTGTTACTCTCGGAGAAATCAAACTATTGTCTAAATATGGTTGATGGACAATAAAAAATATGGAGAAGAACCGGGTAGTTAACTTTGATAAAAAAAAGCAACAGCTTTAATGGCAAACCCGTTATAGTGTGGGGTAATATATAAAAAGCCGTACATGACTGAATATGTTTTTCTAGTAAACCTTTAACTTCGCAAATTCATATTGACAATATTTTATGGTCACACGTAATAAATCAATAGACATTGAATAAATACCTTTTGCCCAGTTGTTCGATAATAATTTAACGTTTAATGCAAGACCGTGCAGTTGCACGGGCATTAGTACAACCTTTTTTTAAATAATTCAAATATCACTACACTTGACTGGCCTATTAAAAATTTTGCTGTGAAGCCGTTTGATCATCTATGGGTTCAATTGGGTCAAGCTGTTCGATCTCACGAAAGATTTCCTGCAATTTTGGAGGATATGGCTAAAGCTATCATAAAAGCTTATCTCAAGAAAAAAAAATGTAAAACAGATTATAAACTCTAAGGCAACAATAAAATATTAGATAGTTTGTGTTATAGTATTAGTTTGCTGCATTTTTATGAATTTCACTTTTAAGATTTGAAAATCTGAAAAACTACCGACAAATAAACTATAAGCCAAAAAAAATTGCAAATCAGTCGATTCATTTAGAAATGACAATGCTTCAAAGTTGCAGCCAAAACTACTCTTTACATAACTGAGTATATTAATCTATATCCTATACACAACGTTTTAGTAACAATTTGATGTCTCAAAAAGTACTACAGATAAAAGAATTAACAAAAAGTTTTTGTAAGAAAGTTTAGTTCAAGGGAAATGTGAATGATTTTTGTAAAACTGCTCACTTTATACTAGAGGACGTTGCAAAGCATTGAAACAAAACACGCCTTCCATTTTTTTCACTTTTAAGTTTTGAAAATCAGTTAATTCATTTAGAAACAAAAATGCTTCAAAGTTGCAGCTAAAACTACTCTTCATGGAACTGAGTGTGTTAAAACAGCACTTAGCTCCAGAAATAATCTAAAGCATATTGTCTACAAAATTGCTCATTGTCCATGATGTATTTACTTGTAACTTATTAACTTTTGTTTATATTTTTGAGTATTTATGAAGGCAATAATATCCAGCACGTAATCCGGATGGATTTGATTATCCTTTTGATCTTTTTTATTTTTATTTTTTCGAAATAAGGCTAGTTTTCCTAAAGACTTTTGCTTGTCATGAAATGTTGCAAGTAGCCAGAAAATCCACAATATGCTAGACAGGAAGTGTAAAATTTAAAAATATATATTTCAGAAAAAAAAAACGTTTGGCATTACATATTTTTCAAGTTTACCGATCAAAGAGCATGGCATTATAATCGAGAGACAGTTCAACAATAAGTTACAGTTACTGAAAAAAAGTGGATTTAAAATGAAAATCATTTTTTAAAATTGATGAAATGAATTAGTTTACAAAAACTTTTGCTTTTCATAAAATACCATTCGTAATTAGTAGCATGTTTAGCTACGATTACCATGAATACTTACTTAAAAATTGGGCTCAATTTGAAACACTCTGTATCTTCTAACGTAATTAAGGTGTTTTAATTATAGTTTTCGAATTAATGCTTAACTCATTGAAGAAATGCATAACCCAGAATTAAGACTGCTGCTTTCAAATCAATACTTCCTTGGTGACGTTTCTACAAATTTAACGTTAGCAATTTATCAGTTAAAGGCCCACAAAAGATGCTCATCTTGCAGTCTCGCATTCATTTGATAAAGTATTATGGAATCGGAAAGGTTGCTCTATAAATATGCGATAGACATTTTTCGATATACACGTTTCAGTAAATGCTTTAAGAATTATGGTACATAAATTTCATGTTTATGGTGATGTAAAAGTGCTGCTACAATTTTTGGGTTATAATCATTTTGCAATTATCCACGACTTTCCTTGAGAGCAAGTGCGGATGAAGTGGGTGGAATATCTGAACGTAATGTACGTTTTATACGTTTCACAAATAAATTTCGCGCATTTAAACTAATATTTATTCATAATCTACAAGAGGGGGGCGGTATCCTTTCCGAATAGACTTCTCGTTACTAATGAGTGAACGTATACTGGAAAGACGTCATTTTCACCACCAATCATATACAGTGGTAAATTTATTTTCACAACAAATAGAATAATTTCTACTCATATTTGCTGCTACTGGGCAAACGATAATCCTACAACACAATCAGAAATTTAAAAAAGCCAACGTATGTCCCTGAAACATGGATGTGTCACCACTCACCTAGAAGCCATACACTGGCCAGTGTGGTCTTCTCAAAGCAGTGGATTATTTTCTGAGGGACTATATGAAGCAAAAATTTAATATGATACTGGTATGCAACATGCATTGGGATTTTCATTAAAACGATTGCGACAAAGACATTAGACATTATCCTCAAATGTTATTACGAATTTTGAGAAAGGATGAAGAAATATGTCAACTGTGAAGAGCTTTATGCTGAATAAAATTTTATCGTGTGTCATTAATCTAATTGTATTAAGTTAAGGTTTAAATAAATATTCAATTTTCTCGCCACATTTGATATTCTGTTTTCAACCTTAGACAAGTACAGTCACAGGCAAATTAATAATCGATCCACGCAAATTTTCCATGAATTTCAATCGCAAATAACTTTCTAAGTTCAGGTCGGATTTAAATGAATTTTAAAGAAAATTGTAGAAAAATTAATGGAGAATCGTTCACATGTTAAAAATTTACTAAAAAATAGACGTACGTTTACAATATACAGCGTGTCCCAGGATAGGTGGCCGAATAGGACAAATGGACCAAATTTTTTTTAATTTAAAATCAGTGTTTTGGGATTATGGTCTGCACGGTCTGAAATGACAATTCACCAATTTTTACTCAAATCGGTATTATACAGGGTCAGTTATAACGAAATTCGAAAATATCGCCACTAATGAAGTACCTTTAATACACACCTTAAAGCACACACCAAGCACCCCTGTACCTCAATAACTTAACCCGTCCTTTTTAAGAGCAATTTTGACGATCCCAAGCCTTACCACTACAGGAAAAAAACGTACAGTGTTATGGACAAGGAGAAAATTCAATTCCATATGTAATGAATCTTTTAATTTAAAATTCCCAAAAGAATAATTAAAACATTTTTAACTCCAAATTATGACATAAATTTTAATTCCGAACAATGTAGCTTAATAACATTTTGCTCCCTTTAATAATTTAAAGGTACTTCATTATTGGCGATTTTTTCCAATTTCGTTATACCTGACCCTGTATAACACCGATTTGAGTAAAATTTGGTGAATTGTCGTTTCAGACCATGCAGACCATAATCCCAAAATACGGTTTTTAAATTCAAGAATTTTTGGTCCATTTGTCCTATTCGGCCACCTATCTTGGGACACACTGTATAGGCTTAAAGATAAGGATGTTTTTTACCATAAGTTTAAGACACTCTGTGGTGTGGCGAAACAGTAACTTGTTCTAAATTAAGTTTTAATTATAAATTCACATCTATTCTTAATATTCTTGTTTTTGGTTCACCTCGATACCTTTATTTTTGTGGAAAATATTGATTTTTCAAAAAAACATTGCTACTTTCAAAAATTTTTCTGTACTGAAAACTAAGGTTGCTATGGAGGGTGACAGTGACAGTTTTGTTGAATCATCCCATACTTGGACATACCATTTACGGCTTTCAAATTGTTTTGTGCAAATGAATATGTGTTACTTCTGAGGTATCTACTTATGTTTTAAAATGGATATGTCTCGGACTAATGCTGCCAGAGCAGTTGCTTTAATTTAAGATGGATCCTTACAGTATTACGTGGCAAGAGTTTTAAAAGTCCCAAGAAGTAAAGTACAAAGGGCTATAAATCAGTTTAATCAGCATAGCGAGTACAGTAGAAGAACTCAATGTGGTAGGATGAGATGTAGAAATGAACGAGATGGTCGCTTTATTGCACTAAATGTTTTTCGTGACAGAAGACAGGAACATAATAAACGAACAGATCCAGGAAATGGTAGAAAGCGATGTAATAAGACCATGCCACGCACCTTGGGCAAGCCCAAATGTACTAGTAAAAAAAGAAGGATGGTAATACTAGGTTCTGTGTAGATTATAGAAAATTGAACTCAGCCACGGAACAAATCGAGTTGGCCTCTACCTCAAATAGACGATATACTAATTTATCTAGGCGACTCTACTTGGTTTAGCACACTGGATATGTTTTCTAAATACTGGCAGGTATTTGACCCAATACAAGAGGATTTGAAACAAGCGCAGGCCCAAGTAAGCGGAAGAATTATAAGAAGAAGGATATCTAACATTGGATTATATGCAATAAGATCTGCAACCGCTCCCGAGTTGCTAAGTAACCATAGGGTTGAACGCCTTAGATTTGCTAGGGAACATCAAAATTGAGGCATTGATGAGTGGAAAAATATCCAATTTACCGACGAATCTAGGTTTTGTTTCAAATCTCCGGGCGGTTGTGAAAGAATCTATAGAAGAACAGGAGAATGATTTGAGCAAAGCCATTTTTCGCCTATGGTAAGCTATGGCGGAAGCTCCGTTATGGTGTGAGGCAGCTCGCGTGCAGCTGGACGGAAGAACGGACTTAGTAATAGTCGATGGGGGGAGGGGAACTATGACAGCGGATAGGTATATTCATAACGTATTAGAACCACATGTTGTTCCCCTTGCTACATAGGCGGGAGTCAATTTCATGCTAATGCATGATAACGCTGGGCCGCATGTTGCGAAAGTTGTTAATGAATATTTAGGTGAGGCGGAAATCACAAAAATAAATTGGTCTCCCGCAACCTGTCTAGGATACATTTGACAGAAAAGTACGGTCTCGAATACCTGCTCCCGCCAATTTACAGGAGCTTAGTGAAGTACTCATTGAAGAATGACAGCAAATTGATCAAGATCATTGTATACGGACCTTTACTGATGGGATGCCAAGGCATATGGAGGCTGTCATGCGAGCACGAGGAGGAAAAACTCGTTATTTGTTATTCTTGCCATATTTGTGCTTTGAGTTTAAAGTTTTATAACGCTTTTATAGAAGATTAATTAAATTTTGTTAAAAAAGCTGGTTCGGTTTCTTAAAAAAAAACAAGTATGGGATGATTCAACAAAACTATCACTGTCATCATTCATAGCAACTAGTTTTTCGTAGGGAAAAAATATTGAAAATGGCAATGTTTATTTTCAAATCCATATTTTCCACAAAAATAAAGTTATCGAGGTGAACCAAAAACAAAAATGTTAATAGATGTGACTTGATAATTAAAACTTAATTTAGAACAATTTACTCTTTCGCCACTTCACAGAGTGTCTTAAATTTATGGTAAAAAACATCCTTTTGTTTAAACCTATATATTATAAACGTACGTCTATTTTTTAGTAAATTTTTAACATGTGAGCGATTCTTCATTAATTTATCTACAATATTCTTCCAAATTTTTAAATCTGACATCAACTAAAAATGTTACTTGCGATTGAAATTCATCGAAAATTTGTGTGGTTCGATTACTTTCCCTGCGAGTGTCCAATGTATAGTTTTAATCTTTTGTAGGCATTTTTTTTCAATCTCAACATTAGTATGACAAGCAATAGTCATAGACAATAATAATCGATATTAAAATATGAAAAGAAAATACGTAATTACTTTTTTTTTTCGCTCTAACCAAAAAACTTTTGTCACGGCGTCACACATGTTACATATGGAAAAACTTGCCTGAACTTTTCCGATCATATATTTAATTAATAGATTTAAAAACTATCGGGGAGCAAAGGGAGACACAATTCCACTTGGAATTTGTCGAAATGCGAAGTACTTTAGAATATTGAAAAATACCCAAAACAGCCCTAGTTTACCTTTTTGGCGCCAAGATACGGAAAGCAGACAGGCGTTCGACGAAGAATTTAACTGGGCTGATTTTAACTCTTCTGCAGGCAGAGACAGAGGAGAGGACATTGGAATACGTGACGGGTTGGCGCAGCGAACATATGTTGGGAAAGGTTGGAGTATCTTTCTTTCTTTAATGTATCCGTTGTCTACACAGGTGTCGATGAGACAAAAACATACTAGATTTTAGCGCCAATATAACGAATCTTTGAAGGAGTGAGCTACATAGCTAACAATTTCCGCGGTTTTTCTAGCAGACCAATTATTAGATTATAGAAAAAAAAACACGTGTGCATTATGTACTCATATCTGAAGTGAAACTTCTTAAACTTAAACGCCCTAGCCGTATACATATCGTAACGGACTTGGTTAAAAAGTAGTTTTTTTAAATATACCACTCAATTAACAAAAATAGAAGGCCTCGTCTTGACAAGATAATAGGGCAAATCCCATATTTATTGCTTGTAAACTAACAAAGATATCAGAATAAAATATCGTAACGGATTTTCGTTCCGCTGTAAGCGCGACCTTCAAATTTTAGTCCCGGAGCGCGTTAAGAAGTTTCACTTCAAAAATTTCCCTGAGTCGTTGAATTCGATCCGATAACAAGTCCGTGCATAGGGATATTAGCAGTAACTGATCTAGTATCCTTACAACGCATAAATATATTCTTTATCTGGGATGAAATAAATGCATTACTCATCTACAAAAGGATTAAATACTTACAATTGCTTGTGACGTATTGCATATAGGCCTTTGCTACTTGGAGGGAAGATGTAGGCGGGTCGAAGGGTAATCGCGAATGTTGAAAGGCTACTACAATATTTGCGAATATTAGGATGCCTGTATATCAAGAATGTATTTCTTATATTACAATTTCTCCAATATTGTAAAAACATATTTTCATAAGGTGTTCTTTGCTTTTTCTCTAATGTAGTACTTGGTAATTTATTTATTTAATTATCTAATGCTACTATCCTGGTCGTGCACTTTGCTAAAATAATATAGTGGACACTCGATAATCTGCCGCTCGATGGTCGGCGACGCTGGATACTGGTGGCCGCCGCCGCCGCTGTGTGCTGTGTAAAAGCTCTCGAAATGGGAACAAGTAAATAAGTACGTTTTAAATTTCGTGCATTATTACTAACCATTTCTCTAAATACATACATACGTACATATGTATTAGATACATTATTCATATTATGTATCTATACATGTAAAATATAGACAGATACCTTGTTTTTACATACATATTTAATATTATACATATGTTCGCCGCATAATTTGCCGATTTCAATAATGGCAGTACCGCTGGTCCCAACCAATACCCACTCATAGAGGTGTTGTTTTCCCAACACCCGCCAATTATTGTCTAATGTACTTTCCTTCTAGAGCCGGCAACAGCGCCAGTAATGGCCGCGGTAATTAGTGTTATTTTTTGCATCTTTATGTGCTTGAAACTTGTACCTAATATTTCGTTGTATATTTATGTATACAATTTATATTGTTAGGCGTATTTTAAAAAACGTAACACTATAACTAAACTCTATTTAAATTGCATTTACTCTTGATGTAAGCAAAAACACATATATGCCTGAACGCCCAGGGACTTACTTTATTTTAAGATCTCGTAGTTAAGTAAGGTAAAATTTGCTTATATTATTTTATTATGTGTATTGATTTAAACATGTTTTGTACCTTATACATTGAATCGTTGTATACAGAGTCTCGCATATTTTACTGAAATATTCTGGATTAAAATATATGCGCGGTTTAAACTGCGCAAAGCTAAAATAAAAATTGATATGATTATTAGTTTAAATTTAACATAGCGGCCAAAATTTTTCTTGCATTTTATGGCTAAGCCACTTGAATTTAGTGCTATTCCGACTCGGAAAAATCTTTATATACAGCTCGCAGATTTTACTGCCGCATTCTGAGTTAAAACATGAGGGCAGTCTAAACTACGTTTAACTAAAATGGAATTTGATATGATTATTAATTGAAGTTTAACATAGTGGTCAAAATTGTTTTTTGCGTTTTATGGCAAACTTACTTGAACATAGTGCTGCTACTCGAACTGTGATAAATCGGATAGACATGAAGAACTATCATATCTATTCGCAGTCACCAGAGCGGTTCTATTTGAGCTTCAATAATGTTATCCAACTACTACATTTTTGTTTCAACTTTTTAACGGATATGCTCGATATACTTTTTCCCTTTTTCTAGGGAAATCAATGATATTCCTCCCTGAAAATGATTTTTCATGTCCCCAAATTTAAATGCTGGGTTCTTATTGGCTACATATCGTCTAACATGGGCTCAAATTAACTCAGTTGGGTTCAGCTCACAAGGATATGGCGGAAGGCGAAGTATTATTATGTTTTTTTGTTTAGCCACTTCATCTATTGCATACTTATTGTATTGATTTTTATGCTGCTTAACGAGACCCAGTAGTTTAATTTTCAGCATTTTGTCATTGAATTCAATATCTTTGGATTGTAGCCATATTTGGATATCACATTTTCTAAACTCAATTGTGGGTATTTTTTCGACCTTTTTGGAATCTTAGGGTGCGTTATCTAGCACGATAACACAGTTGTCTTCCAGCTTGGGTAAGGTGTTTGAAAACAAATTTTCAAAGGATTCTCCACACATTTCTTCATGATAGTCGCCGAATTTTTTTGACTCAAAAGCCCATAGTGCAGCAGGCACAAAACATTCTTCAATGGTTGCAATACATTCCTCCTGTTATAATTGTCATAGCTCAAATTATTTGGAAATTCCTACTGAGATCCTTTTTTACTTTTTTTACTTTATTTTATTATATGAAGGTTATTGATTTTTTTATTTACATCTAATTCTTCATTCAACAAATTCATTGACTATTTCGTTCAATTTATTGGAAGACCCTCAAATAAAAAAGCCGGATTTATAAATTACGTAACGCAAAGATATCAAATTTGCCATTTCATACATTTGTTACGTTTTCGTTTCACATATGCGTGAATGCCCTCAATTGCGTTACGGTTACGTTGCGTCAATCTGTAAATCCGGCTAAGTTCAATTTTCGTCTAATAGATCATCTGAACTGATTTAATTCTTAATAAAGCTAATTTTCTATTCACTTATTCGTGTTTTAACGGATTTGCCAGTTGGTCCATATAAGTTTTAGGGCAGGATCCACATGTTTACGGATAAACATATAGTTAAATTTACTGTTCTCGTTATTTTTTCTTTTTGTCGTTCATTAGATTGTAAAAATTGTATAAGGTATGTAACCTGATGGATTTTTTAATCCAGTCGAAAGTCCATCAAAAAAGGCTTGTCTGGATGATGAAACCGACATATCTATCCATACTTTATATTTGGTGTGACCTGCGTTGATCCACGTCTCATCCAGGTAAAACATTTTTCGACCTTCCTGTCAGTACTGTTTTATTTTTAGTAAGTAGTCAAGTATTCTCTCCCCCACAAGACAATTTCATCTCTGTCTAATAATAAAATATTTCTTCCTCGGATTTTAAATTTAAAATTAAGCTTTTTAAGAGTTTATAAAATGTACTTTTTTAAAAGTGGGTAAAAGCGGAGCATCGTTGACATCTTTCAACACTTTATCAATAGTTGGAAGTCCATTTCTAAAGAAGAATTGATGCGCTTTGCGCCTTATCAGATTTTCATCACAATCTACACATTTGTTTATACCGTAGCCTTCTTTTTGGTTCAGAAAATGTATGATTTCGTTTATACTTCTTTACAATATTAAGAGCGGTTTTAGAACACATCCCTGTTTTAGCAGCAACTCTCCTTTCAACTTCATGTATTACCATACCAGGGTTTTCTCAAATTTCATGCCTATAAATATTAAGAATGATTTCTTTTGTTCGCATGTCGAGATGTCCCTTTTGAGGGCATTTTTTAAGAGGACTAAAAATATTTTTCTCAACATAATATCGGTAGATGAATTTAAAAAATTCGAATTAAATTTAATAAAAGCCACGCACTACATAAGCACTAAATAATCAAAAAAGTGCAACTAAAAATACTGAAACTAATCTAAAAAGTAATAAAAATTTCAGCATACGAACTAGTATAAGCTTTTATTTCGAAAAAACATTGTAATTACTTTACATAAAACGCCTTTTGCAAGCAGGGGAATCACAGCGAAACCTGAATTCGACTCTGGTCAAAATAACTGCACGACGTATCGAATGTTTTATTACCGATTCACCAATAGGAACGCAAAACGGCCCCTCTCTTGGCTGTTGTCGAGTACGTGCTATTGTTTTCATGCGGCGTAAATGAAATTCGAATAGACTTTACTGTTTTTTCAGATAAGTTAACTATTGATAGTTTTCGTAAATATTTGTGTGTATCCCCTTATATGATTAAAATTACACGGTTTTCATGGACGACGTCACACGACAAGCATTAAGGCCTTGTTATTCGCGAATCCAGCTACCGTTGGGGGCGCTGGCGTTTGTAAACAAACATGGTGGAAAGCGAGTAACACCTTCGTGTTTTGTCTTCATTTCTAATGTGAGATTTGCCGATTGTGTGTCGTTTTGGATTTTTGTGTGAATTTTACAGTGATTTTATGTGAAAATATCGTAGTTTGGTGTCATATTTAATTAATATTGACAAATAGTACACGGTATTTCAGAGTATTTCTATTTTAAATATATGATACATGAAGTATGTGAAAACAAACTCTAGTGGAAATAAATATATTGTTCTAGTATAAAATAGTTTTAATCATAGTATATTGTACTTATATGCAGTGTTAGCTAATAAATAAAACTCTTTCTTTGATTAGTTAATTCATTTATTACGATTTAAAAATACACAGTAGGTACCTATCCAATAAACTGCAAGCAAACACAATATATAGGTAAAAACGTCACCAAAATTTGATAGGGCCAGGCTTTTAAATAGAATTTTCTTTCTTCACTACAGAAAACAACCTATGGTTAAAGGCAATGTTGAATATAAAAACTATTTTCCAGATAAATACTTAAAAAGCAATAATTCCGTTCTAAAAGCGAGTAGGCCAAAGCTTGCCTACATATTATTTTTCCTGTAATTGAACATCGTCTACTATATAATATTATTGTCATTGCTGTAAACGGTTAATATACAAAAGCACAGCTTATACCGTACCGAATCAGTTATTTAACTCTCCACGTGTTTTGAAGCAATAAAATCCAGCCAATGGGAGCATTTTCCTCATATTCTCGGCGTCTGCTACGAGCCCAATTATATGAGGGCGACTTCGTTTATTTATGAATAACAGAACCGGTTTGGTGTCCAATGTAGTATTATCTTTTTCTATTACTACAGCTTGCTGAATCGAAGAGACATAAACCTGGTTCAGTCGGAAACTGAACACACCGCACAGCGTTGGACTCTCGATTTTTTGACAAGAAGCAGCAGGTTACGTTCTTAGATTGGATTGTTTGCGTGTTATTATTTGTGCTGGATTATTTATTTATTTAAGTGTGTTAACTTTTTGGACATTTAATCATTAACAGGTTTTCATTGTTAACCATGGCCGTACGTTGTTTTGTCTGCAAAGGGCACAAGAAAGCCAATCCAGCTTCAGGATATTTTAGTTTTCCGAAAGATGAAAGGTTGTAAGTAGATGTTTACATTAAGTATTGAGATTAAAGTATAGTTCATTCATATCACATTGCATGATAAATTAATATTCTACGTCGATAATTGTTTGGCTCCCTTCTGCAGGAAGTTTAACTTTTGAAACTTGAGACATAAATTGTAGTTTTGTCTAGCCTCTTAGCATCCCATAATAAAGGCAACCAATTTAGAACCGTCACACTAATATTACAAAGGTGGTATGTAAATTTAATTAGAAATAAGTAGTGAACAATATCACATACCTACAACTCTTTATTCATTGCCTACAACTATATAAATGGCTTCGAGTGACGAAATATCAATTTATTAAGGCCGTTTGACGCGATCACATTTTTGATAAAATTCCTGCCCGTAGTAATCTTTCGAAAACGGCAATCTTACTTTGCGCTCGAAAAACACACAGAACTTTTTCTACAGCCGCATTTTTTAAAATTAAATGCACATTTTTCTCTATACTTATTCTGAAATTTTCAAATGACTGTCAGTTTTGACATATTATATTCGGGCTTCGGGCATATCTAGAACAGGAGTGCCAGCAACAAACTGTAACAAACGCATGACTGTCATTTATTTATCCTCGGTTTCCATGACCATTCATAGCACACTCGACGGAAAAAGTGAGAATTTTCTTTTCCTTATTCGCGCTAGAGCGCAAAATAAGGATCCACGGCATTCGTCGATTTTGCGATATCATTTAAATTTAGCAATTTGTTATTTTGCGCGCGGCTGTAGAAAAATTGATATTCTATGTTCAGATCAAAATATTTATATATTTATTTACACTTATAAATACCATATTTATGGTTATGTATAAATGACTGATCATTCTCGATCACGTTTACCAGAGATCTTTTTTTATCAATTTCACTTACAGTTACATATCATGTTTAATTTAATTTACTAAAAATGTAAACTAAATTAAATCCAGTCCGTTTCTGTTGAGTTCCAGCTGGCCATTAAAACCTAACATTTTTAATGAATGAAGGGCATGCGCGAAAAATGAGGAAAGCATGAAAAAGTCAAATCTGACTTCATCGACATCAAAGGAGCCGACGTAGAGTTCAATAACTGATTCGGTACGGTATAAGCTGTGACAAAAGTTGTTCCAAAATAAAGAACTAGAAGTCCAACTGGTGTTAAAGATAATTAGCAATTTAGTTAAGTTATAGAATACTACTAACCAGTTGGAAACTATGGGATTATTTGCTGCTTAAGGAGTACCAAATCTCAGCTACCGAAGACCAAAATACAGAGAGGATATAAAAATGTATGGGAAATTTACTTTCATATCATTATCATATTCATTTTCTAAGCCAATAAATAAAACATGCAAAAATCGATACTGACAAAACAAAATTTATTTTTATTAAACAGAAAAATAAACCAGTTCAAGACTTTAATATTACTATAAATGAAGTGAAAATTAAAGAAGTATAGCAAATAAAATATTTAGAAGAATAATTGATAACAACTTAAGCTGGTCTGGACATATTGGGTATATTATATCTAAAACATTACCAATGCTACCCATGATATACAAATAATGCAGAAATTATCTGTCTTTTAAAACCAAACACAATATTTATGATACCATCTTCCTTTTACATCTTAGATATTTATTGTATGTAAGTCTAATCTTAAATTATAATGTATTTGTAAAACAATTTAAGTGGTATCTAAATATTAGCTAGAATCTCTCTGACGCAAAAGTTGTAATTAGTATTCTCGAGGCCAGAGCTTTAGAGCACTGATTAGAGAATTATGTATTTATTGTATTGTAATATTGAGTTGCATTAAATAAATGTTTTCCAATTATTCAAATTAAATCTAATAAAAACAACCATTTATTTTACACTAAACTTACTTTATAATGAAAAGCAAAACAAAACTAAGAATACCTATCTAAATTTGTTACTCGAGAGCACTGGAGTTTGCAAATTTACCATTCCGCAGATAATTAACATAATGTCATCAAAAACTTGTATTAAACTATTCGGCAAGGGAGTATTTAAAATGTTAAAGATTCGCATTGTTTGATTGACTCTTTCGATATGTACCCTGGCTTTTGAAATTAAAATATTTTCTTTTGATTCGTCCTCTGTAAATTGCTTCTTTTTTTATACATCTCTTCTTCAACTCCTGCTGCATTTGTTAGTTAAACTTTAATACCACTATTTTGGCTCGGGAAATAGTGGAAATGAATGTTTTTGCCCTTTCCCTTTCCTTTTCTGGAATGGCAATCGTAAACACGACAATTTGTTTTATGCTTCGTTTTCGAGCCAGAAGCCATTGTTTTATGTTTGTAGTCACAAAGATATACACTTTTCTCTCCAGTAAACGTTCAAAAGCAACTATAAAATGAAAAACACGAATACACGAGTCTATAAATGCTTTGAAAGATACGATCTCGACCAAAACCACATGTAAAATGGCCAAATGCCGGTCGATGATTACTCGCTTTCTAGGTTCAAATTTTTTCCGCATAGAGGGCGCATTGATTTCTGGAGTTGCCAATTGAGTAGCTATTGGTTTTAATGATGCCTTAGTGTTAGTCCACATGCATACGCGATCACGGATCCGTTGTGCCCACGTGACCAACAACAACCAATTGTGTATCAAGAGAGCGACTTGACTCTCCGTCAAGGTCAAAAAATTGGCAAAACTTACAAAACTAACTAGCAGCAATATCTGCCATATATAATACAAACTAAATTCAAATTGCTGCAAATAAACAAGAACTCGATGCGCATGTCAAAACACATACGGATGCGTATCACGGAAGTTCCATGTGGATGGGCAAAATTCAACGTGTGCGTTTCACGTATACGGATATCCGTGGTCACGTATGCATCTGGACTAACACTAAATCATAATAAGACTATACAGAGTTATATCAAAAAGCTATTCCTTGAAAAACAACATATTAATACAGCTATTCGGGTGTTTTCATAACAATAATTAATCCATTTGTGGACAGCTTTTGTATGTATTAACAATTATTTCGTGGCTAAAACATTAAGGGAGCTCTGCATTATTTGAAAAAGCAACTTGGTCTCATTCAGACTCTACTCTTGACACTGACAGTGGCGAAAAAAATATGTTTACTACGAATTTTCTTTGAATTCACCCATTTTCTTATAACATATTTTTAAATTAAAAATGTCATCTTTGGAATAAATGTGTTTATTGAAAATATATTTTCTTAGGTTCTGAAAAAGCTCCGGGTGATATTGGATCCTTAATTACTTATTAGTTCGCTTTGTTCTATTTTTTTTCAGGGAGTAAAATTTCATTTATTAAATACCTTCACAAAAAAATCTTTTGCATAAAAAATGTGCGAACAATGAACGGAAAAGATTTTCTTCCAGTTGCAAAAAAGGGCGCCTCGGACTGAGAAAATTAGGGTATTCATTTAGTTTTCTAAAGGCATATTAGGCCAGGTATTTTTTATATAACAAAAAAGCTGATCGTTGCCTTAAGGTCCCATTATAAAAAGTTTCTTTTGTTAAAATATTAGTTTTAAAAAAAGGTTGCTTTGGTATTAATGGGATGTAAAGCACAATATAGTAAAACTAATGAATGATAAATATAAACAATCTGCAAGTCCGGCGATACTGATTAAAAAATCAGGGTTTCGCACTGGTTGGGTCTGATAGCCTTGCTCTACAATTCTGGTTGCGTCTATTGCTTGTCAAAAACAAGATTTAAAAAAAAGATACATTTCAAAAATAAAAATTAAAATCATTTATTAGGCAGTGAAAGAATTTTCGATCATGTCATAACGATGTTAGGGCAAGCCGTATTGGCTTTCTTGGTAAACGTGGCTGCTTGAGTTTTTGCAGCATTAAATTGTATCAAATTTCTGTTCGAACTTCCTCCAGATCTTGATTAATTGTTCTAATCTGCTCCTGCCTGCAGTGATGTCGCAGTCGCTGGTAAAGGTTTTTCTGATCTAAATTGGGAGACAAGGGTACTGTCATCTGCAAAACTGTAAACAGGATTATTGGTTTCGGTTAGCAGGTCATTGATATAGACGAGAAACAGAGTTGGTTAAAGTATTGCGCCTTGAGGCACTCCCGCATTTATGGTGAATGTGTTTGAGATGTGTCCATCAATTGCAACGTGCAGAGATCGGGTCTTTAGAAAACTGGCACGCCAGCTGCAGAGAGAGAGAG
>MU182357.1:150518-163636 GCA_016904865.1 Pissodes strobi | reverse complement strand
AGAGAGAGAGAGAGAGAGAGAGAGAGAGAGACGCTGCCAACCCGAAGGACGGCAGTTTGTTGAGCAATCCGTCATGACAAACTCGGTCGAATGCCTTCGAAATATCTAACGCAGTCGCTCGAGATTCTCCGTAGTTCTCATTTGCCCTACTCCATATATGCGTGATATAGGCCAATATATCTCCTGCCGATCTCTGTTTGCGGAAGCCGTATTGGTTATCGCTAATTATTATGTGGACGCAAGGCAATAGAACTATAGTTTGATAGCGTGGTTTTCTTGCCTTTTTTTGGTACAGGTTAAACCCGAGCAACTTTCAAAAAAGATGAGTAAATCCCCTTTCGGTAAGACAGAGAAAAAGTCTGGTAAGAATGGGTGTTAGTTCTTTGGCGCAGTTCTTTAACACCATGGCAGGTTTTTCATATGGTCCTCATGACTATTGCGTATCTAGCTCTTTGAGGATTATACAAATATCACGGTCTGCCATGGTCGTGTTGATGTTGGATGTGATGGGGAGATCCTTGTCTTGCAATGAAAACACTTCGGCGAGCATGTTTGCTTTTTTCCTTAGCTGTACTCGCCGTGACGCCGCGTTCGTGCGTCAAAGGTAGGAGAGACGTTTTTGTAAAGTTATTACTTACTGCCTTTGTTACTGACCAGAAATTTCTGGAGCCACTGGGGCATTGCAAAAGTTTATTACTGATTCTTTGATTGTGTTTGTTCTTAGTTTCGTCAATCACACGTTTGCATTCTTTTCTCGCTTGGGTAAAATAACTGGGACTTTCAGCGGTCTGATTTTGCTGCCAAGTACTTGTAGGCTTGCTGATTCCTACCGACCGACGGCTCTTTCGCATCTGCTGCGCTTACGACTCCCAAGCTTACAGAAGCAGGAATTCGGGATCGAAAGCATCTTCCTTCTATGTCTTCATGTTCGATCGTGACTTTTTGCAGGCCAAATCAAGCGATAGATTCCAACTTGATCCCAATACTTTGAAATTCGATTTTTTCAAAGTACTGAGAAAAAATAGAAATCTATCGCTTGATTTAACCTGCGTCGTTCATCTTCCTGTTTCATCGGGCGGAAAAGTATCACTAGTTAGGAAAATAACTAATTGCCGCTAAACATTTATCTTTACGCATTGGATGTTTTATTGCCAGTTGTCAAGATATGACTATAACTTACACAGTTCAAGAGTTGAAGTTTTATATTTGCCGACATAGTAAATTCCAAACTGCTTTGCGTAAAAAATTATGTCTCTTAAATAGAGCAAGATATTTTATGAAAGGGAAAAATAGTATATTATTTTATATGGAGGAAAAGTGATACTTTTCATGGCGCGGTCGTGTTTAACAGCCGAACGGAGTGAGGCTGGTAATAGAGAGCAAGCCATGAAAAGTAACTTTTCCTCCAAATAAAATATGCTGTTTTTTCTTCAAATGTCGACAAATTAATGCAAAAACATATCTTTTTAATAGTAATAATATCTAATTATTATTAAAGATAAATGGGTTCGCAAGGCGGCTTAGACCACGGTCGTAGGTGGCCTTGCTTAGACCGGTGTCGGTGAATATAATGTAACATAAAGCTGTCAGTGGACACTGTCAACAATAATTATTTTTTTAAGATAACGTCTCTGATTGCGTTTTAATTCCGTATTGATAAGCAGTTATTGAGTAAGTTCGATTAAATAATAACCAATTTGTTCCTAAATTAGTGATTTTTAGAAATGCAGTCACAAATTGAGTGATAAATACAAATTGTAGTTTAATAAATCTTGAGTTGTTGACGCTTATTTTGTTGTCTGTTTGTATTGTATCTATGTTGCTATGACAACACTTTTACCTCCGCCGGCGGAAAAGTGAAAAGTAAAGCTCCGGCGGAGGAAAAACGAAACTTTACGGCCGCCTACACAGTCGAGTAATGACGGATTTACTGACGTTTGAAGAAAAAAGCGTTTATAATGAGTTAGGCTTCAACCAGAATAATTATCCTACAGGCGGTAGTAAATGTATAGAAATTACAAAACATTTTTCTCCTTGTATATTCTAATATGTAAACAGTTTTTTTTGAAATTACGTATGAAAATAATCTCAATAAATTAAATGAAACGGCTTACGGGTAAAAAGTTATTTATTATCGGTGGGTGCAGTATGCCTTCTTGTTTCGACTACATATTATATCATATAAATGTTTTACCATATTCTGAATGACGAATGACATTTTAATAGACGTGATTTCATATAAACTGGTCTAGTGCTTAGTACCGCCACAAAAATTATTTTAATGCTAAAAAAGCTAGCAATACGTAGTCGGATCCGTAAAATAAAATTAAATATTACCAGTAAAAAAAGACATAGTCGTTGGGCTGGCGGATTATTAATTTTTAGTTCCTAAATCGTATACTATGTTCACCAGAATTTCCTATAAGTTTTGCAATCAAACCTAGAATAATAGTGTTACAAATGATTATTTTATTGTAGCAGCTAAATCAATAATATTTCCATTAGTAGGAGAGTTCTCTATTATATCCTGTTGCGAGATTACGGAAAATTACGATTCTCTAGAATTAGTTTCGACTAGCCTGATGCTATCATTTTGCAGATACTTTGTTTAAAATTTCCAGTAACTTTACTTACTACACATAATAACAGAAACTAAATAATATTCTTCTATAAATATGTATGATTTATGTAAATAACCAAAGAAATCCTGATGTACGTACATCAAAGGCGAATAAACACATAACACTCTATAAGGGATATATAGGGACCGAAGTTGGTATGGATGGACATCTCTTGGAGGAATTTGAAATCAATACCAGAGTTCCTCAACGGTTATCTCCCACACTGTTCCTGCTTTATATCAATGCTCTCTTAGATAGGACAAACAATTCTGTTCACAGCTTTGTAGACGACAGCACTCTTATATCCTCGTTCATGTCCCAGACTCCAATGACCGCTGCTCGTTTCCAACGCGAGCAACAAAATCAGATTGCAGCCATCAATGAAGGTATCAACGCCATCGTGGAGTGAGGTGACTCAAGTAACTGTCTTCTCAAAGACAGCAAACACCGCAAGACCTGACTTATCAATGACATGACAAACACTGACTTTGGTCTCATCCATTAATTTGCTGCGGAACAACGTAAGAAACAACATGTCTTGACGTAATCACGTAACCAAAATCGCCAAGGCAGCAGTAGAAAAACTAGGAGCGCTTGTATTCACATCATCAGCTCTTACAGCTCTATAAGGCCCAGATAAGACCATCTCTGGAATATTGTTCTCATATGCGGAGTTCGGCTCCCAAACACTTGCCAAGATGTTTGGAATCCATACAGAAGAGACGACAGACCTTAATATTCTTGAATATGGAAGAAAAGTGGCGGACCTATCTCTTTACTATTGATACTACTAAGAAAAGTGTTCGAACGAGCTAGCACCTATGATTCCGCCCAGAATTGTGCCAAACAGAAGCACCCATCAGAAACAAGCTGCTCAACAACCCACGATTCAGTTGCGAACGCCAAGGATGTCGCTGTTACGGAACTCCTTTATCTGAAGGACTGCCTCTCTCTAGAATGGACTTCCAAGTAACGTCGTTTCCATAAACTATAACCTAGAGCGCTTCAAGTCCAATGTATACCATCTTGTTCGCGCACGCACCGCTCCTTGAGTGGTATTAGATTTTCCTTGTGTGTGTGCGTCGAACATAAAAAAAACTGGAAAAAGAAAAAATATCTTTATGAACGAAACGTTCGCGGTAACTAAGGCAACGCAAGCATAACTAGAGTTCTTTTGGGGATCAATTTTCACACCCTGCAGCAGCTTGGAGAGTTCAATTCAGAAAAACATACTAAGAAAGTCAATATCCGACAAAACAAATCCAAACTGGTACTATTAAGATATCTATGCCTCCCTTCCTTTTCCTGGACCTTCCTTTTTCTCTTCTTCCACATGGTGACCGTGTTTTGGTAATCTTTCTTCCATGCATTGTACGAGGCCAGTAATCGTTTTGTTTTAATGTCATTTACCATTGTATGTGTCACTTCCATTATTTCACTGATCCTTTCATTTGTTGCTTTCTCTCTTCTTGATCTTCTAGTACCCCTTCTTCAGAAATCCACCTCAATAACCGTTAATATATTTTCTTTTTTCTCTTTTATCGACCATACTTTAGTGCCATGTGTTATATACTTTTGATCAGGAATTGTAAATTCTGCTTTTATTATCTTTTGATATGTTCTGGTCCCATAATATTCTATTCATCATCGAGATTGCTCTCCGACCTTGTGTGTTTAATGGTGATTTTAAGGCCCAAATATTTATATTCAGAACAGCATTGTATAGTTCGTCCATCCTCCAGTATTATATTTTGCCCTCTTCCAATACACATGAGTTCGTTTTTGCGTACATTTACTTCAAGTCTTTACTTCCGATTTTCTTCTAGCAGTGTTCTTGTCATATATTCGAGGTTGTGTTAATTTCACTCGATCGTCGTCAAAACATAACGTGTATATAGTGGCAATATCTTTTAGAGGGATTAACATACAATTTATTTTTCTTCCATATTTTCGGGGCTTATTCTAAGTAAACCTTGGAACAGCGTTGGTGATAGACAGCATCTCTGCTTAAGTTTCTTATTAACTGTGAATCCTTGCGATCGTTTTCCTTTCAGTTTTACTAAGCAGTTGTACCTTAATATTGTTATTTTAATATTTTTGTAACACCACAATGGATGCTGCTTTTTCTAATCTTTGCCATAACTTATTCAAAGGTTTGATGTCATATGTTTTTTGTAATCCAACATACAGCAAATGAGTTTCCTATCCAGGGCCGTTTTTTTCTCAATAATTTGGGTAACATTGTACATATCATGCCTAAGACTTTATACTCTGTCTCAATTTTGTTCCTTAGCATTTTTCCATCTATCCTACTTAGGGTTCCTAGTGACTGACAGTCCTCGATAGTTTTTGCAGTCCTGTTTATTGCTTTTTTATTAGAAAATTGTAGATGCCCAAGATATTCTTCATTCCTTGGATATTTCTTCACGATTGATAAGTCCTTCACTCCCACTTAATTTTGAAGTGGTTATACAATCAAGGGATCAGGAATTAACTTTTGCAATGCCCCATTGGCTCCAGGAATCTCTTGTCGGTAGCAAAGGCAGTAAGTAATAACTTTACAAAAACGTCTCTCCCACCTTTGAAAGACGAACGTGGCGTCACGGCGACTACAACCAAGGAAAAAGCAAACATGCTCGCCAAAATGTTTTCATCTCACTCAGATGTTGTCACATTCACAACTTCCATAACTGCGTCAGGTTTATATTCCGGTGGTAGACCACCCCCAATTTATAAACAGCTTTTGTTTTCTAGGAAAAAATCAATTAATTTAAACAATATATTGAACGATGTACAGGGTGGCCCGTTTATTATGGGATGACACCTTAAAAGTTTAATACAATAGTTGTTTGGGTTTACTTAAACTTTTAAAATATTGTATTTTTATATATACAGCATGTTCGTATTTTCGTGGACAGGAAGTATTAACTTCCATATTTTAAAAAGAATACACTGTATATTAAGGCAACTTTCAACTCCTCGGAAAATTCTAGAAATATTTTATATATAATATGCTATACCCAAGACTAACCGTTTTTGGCATATTTTGAATTTTATATCAAATATGACGTTTGCAGGTCTAAATATAACTATCAATTTCTCCTATTGAAATCTTTTATTAATTATTTGGAGTTGGTCTCCTTGTAGAAGGGGATCTACTTTAGTGATCTGTGTTTACAGTTTTATAATAAATAAATACAGGGTGATCCCCTTCTACAAGGCAACAAACTCATTTTAATAATAAAGGATTTCAAGAAGAGAAATTAATAGTAATATTTAGACCTGCAAACGTCATTTTTGACATTAAATTCAAAATTTGTCGAAACAAAAAGCATAAAAATGTGCTTAGAGCGCGATACATTCTTCCTAGAAAATATAACCGTTAAACTATCAAAGAGTACCGCCGTAACGAGCAGATCAGCAAAATAAGCCACAAATAATTTTCAAGAAAATATAACTCGCAACTCCAATAAAAACCTTTGTCAGTTTCCGATCGGAAGGATCAATACCTACCGCTCTTTTAACCGAAATTCATCTTTTCCACTCCAATAATCTAGCAACGGATTATCTAAAACGACCCCCTTTTAAACATGGCCTCTAGAATTATCCAATCACAGGAAACGCGTACCCCCAATTAATTAATAAAGACCGTCTTATACTCGGGTAGCAGTCCGTAGCACTCACCTCAGTCTTTAAGTTATCTTCAAGAGACTCGCTGGGTGCACGAGGCTATCGTCCCTCTAATTAGGTTTGGCTAAGACTAATTTCTCGGTATTTATCATCTCGGCCCTGCCATTTCTAATTACGTTCGGCTTAATGCCAATTTTTCGGTATATTTACCATTTCGGCCCTTGCCATTCCTAGTTACCCTAGGCTTATTGCCAATTTCTTATTCTTAAGTCTTTCGGTTTAGACAATTCGATATTATATATCTCCTGTTCTAAGAACACAATTGACGCGAGATTAATTCTCCAATTAAGCCAAGTGAACCTTGTCATCACTTTGAAATTGGTACGTATTCTTTGTAAGCAGTAAATCGATTCTTCTCCATGAAGTAAATGTATGAAGCGTCATTCTAAGCATCGGCCAATGTGTAATTGATCGATGTTCCAAGTATAGGTTATTCTAATTTGTTTCAATTTTGCATAGTTGCCACGCAGAGCTTGTACGAAATATACTCTGGTCGTTATCGACCCCTTGGGATTGAAGAATACATTTTTCTTTCAGGAACCGGCCTCTTACTGCCTGCAGCGCAGCTCTTAGATGAAATAGAAAGTATAGACAAACCTGATGAAATACCAGATGGAATTGTAATTTTGCCACCTGATAAAGGATGGGAAAGTGCTGCAGATTCAGGAGATGAGGAATGCCACGATCTAGACCGATTATGTCCTTCGCAGCTTAATGCAAAAGCCGATTTTTAAGCCAATAGTCAATCCGAAAATATCGAACCTACGGAGGAGTCGGCTCAACCGGCGACCAAAAAGAGGAAAACTGCATCGGAATCTATTCAGTGGCAGGCAGGATTAGATTTGACAAAATAAGCTAATCAACATTTAAAACTTATAAGTGTGTTGACGTTATCTTATGCTAGCAGTCCGTTGGAGTTTTTCGAGCTTTTTGTAACACTCATATTGTCGAAAATTTAGTGCGGTTTACCTGCATCTATGCCACAAAGAAAAACAAAACACATTTTCAACTGGGCGTAGACGAGATGTTTGCATTCATAGGAATCCTTCTTTTGAGTGGATATATACCATTACCTCGACGACGATGTATTGGGAAACCGCCGAAGATGTCCACAATTCATTAGTATCAAATTTCATGCGTCGAAACCATTTTGAAGAAATATTCCGTTATTTTCATGCCGCTGATAATGACAATTTGCCCGTAGGTGACAAACTAGGCAAAATTCGTCTCCTTATTGACGCCCTAAATGCTCAATTTATTCGTTATGCACCTGTGGACAGTGATATCTCTATAGGTGAATCTATGATTCGATATTACGGAAGACACGGTTGCAAACAATTTATCTGGGGAAAACCACTGCGCTTGGGATACAAAGCCTGGGTTGCAGCTCTGAAATAAGGCTACTGTTTACAATTCCAAATTTACCAAGGAAAAGAAAAAAATATGGACAAAATTGAAGGTATGGGCTTAGGAGAATCAGTGGTAATCCATGTTGCAAATATTCTGAAGGCAAATTTTCACTATCAAAATGTATCTTTGTTTTTCGATAATTTTTTTATCTCTGGTAAACATCAGAAAATTGGGACAAATGGGATTTGGAGCTACTGGCACCGTACGTGAAAAACTTGAGAGGGATGCTATGTGCAGTGCACTAGATGCTTAAAATAAAGTTGCTGGAGTAGTATATTAGTGTAGTGGCGTTATTATCCAATGAATTTGGAATTGATCCAGTTATAAAATGCAAAAGATATTCTGCAAAATACAAAAACAAAATTGCTTTTAAAATATGGGAAAAGAAGCTAAACTCCTGGACCAAAAAGGGCTTCTATAGTAGATCCAAAAATTGCTAGCGGTCGACATATTATTTTGACCCAGCAAACCAGACGCAGGTGTCAAATTTGCAAAAACAAAACGACCAAATCATGCGACGCTTGTAATGTACCACTGTATGACAAATGCTTTTAAACATTTCATAAATTATAGTTAATAATACGGCTTTAAATGTTTTTAAGAAATGTTCGTTTTATTTCCTAATTCCTAATACAAATTGTACATTGAAATTCTAGTTTCGTTATAAGAAAACTTCTGAAGCCCAACGGGTCGTTAACGACCCGTACCAAATTTCAAAAACTAAGATAAAATTATTTTTTTCTCTACTTTTCTCATGTTTTAGACTTTATCTTGATGCGTTTTTGAAGAGGAAATGTATACAATTCTGGGCATTAATGGGTTAAGTTTGAGCCTGAGCACGAGCATTAGACTTCCACTCCAGCTCCAACTTATAATCGTGAGTGAATTGCCTAAAGTGAGTTGCCTGACCCCGACAAAAAACACGGCAAATATTTTATGAAAATAAACCAACATCCAAAATCAAAACCGAAAGCTAACAAAGATATATTTCGAGCCTATTGTTTTTTCTCTTCTCTTCCTCCTGAAAAGTCAACAAATTGATAAAACAAGGTATATTTATTTACATTTAATCGAAATTAATTCAACTTGAAAATATTCGTCCACTCCTACATTAAACGAGGAAGAAATTGTATGGTACATTTATATTTCATTGCTTTGGAAGTTAATCGATAATGTTTCCATTAGCTGGAGTTTTCTTTTAAATTGCCCTACAGCTCCGGCCCCCGAGAGTAATTTTTGAATAAAATGTTATGGCAGAAGCATATATTGTGTGGATCGTTATTGCCATAAAAGGTATAGATTCCGATGCAAAAGATATTATAGAATATAATAGAATTCTATATATTTTAGTGATTTATACTTACAACTGATACTCCATCAGTAACATGAAATTTAAGTCTTAATTGGGATTGCTGAATTCGTAAGGTAGAAAATTCTTCCTGTTAACGAACTAATAAAAACTGCAAAAGAATGTCCATTAAATTTCTTTTCCCAAGTTTTCAAAGGAAGAATGGACAGACAATTACCACTTGAACCAGAGTGAAATCGATTAGGTGCCGCCACACACTATGCGGTATTGAGCATTTTTAGATTGCTGTTTTCGGGTCCAGAGGCAATTAGCAAAGCGGTAAAAGCCAGCTAAAGCGAACTAAAACGAAACGAATTACAAAATAAGTTGGTATGTAGCTATAATTTTATCAGAGGGACGCAATAGCATTATTCTGAACTCGTAATGAGATATGAATGATTATATTATTTCATGGTTGCAGGACAATCAATAATGTTTTCATTAATAGAGGATATAGGGATCGCTTTATTTTAGATATTGTCCTATTGTAGATTAATGACTTTCGAATTAGCAAGTTTTTGGCACGCCATATTTTGAATAACTGTTACAATAATTAATCTACAAAGTCATGAAACGTGTAGTCAATCAGCAACTACTCAAGTACCTCGAGAAAACAGAATAATCAGCGATAATCAATACGGCTTTCGCAAATAGAGATCGACAGGACATATATCGGCACTCATATATTGTAAATCACTAAAAAGCATAAACCTACTAATTAACTATCACCCTGTCCTAAGTTTGAACTTGAACTTGACAAATGTTATATAAACATTCACAGTTAATTATAAACAACTAGAGCGATCGACGTAACCGATTTTAATCCTTAATGATGCAGCCATCAGCATTTTGTAACATATAAATACACAGGTAAACGTCAAATTCATCAGACTTACGGGTTTCTCAACTCCGCCCAATCTAGCTTGGGGCAGTACACAGGTACGTCCAGTTCTAGTTATTCTATCCCACAACACCCATATCTGTGAGCATCTGGACATAGGTCCAGGGCGATCAGGTCCTTACCTAACCTGGATGGACTTATGCACAGGTATAAGACAACCGGGGGATTCTAAAAAGTACAGAGAGTCGAATCTACGAGTGAATTATCAGAATTTCCAGGGATAGTTTTAGGGGAGTTATTAAAAAGTAGTGCAAGTGCCTTAGAAATCTGTGATAAACTTAAACCAGAAAGACTTACCTTATAAATATCAAAACGAATATATAAATAAAAGACAACTCCGCTCGCATAAACTTTATTAATAAAATAGTGACGTCGCTTTGAACTAAGCCTTCCTCGAGAAGACGTGCATTTAATATTAATTGGGTATAGTGTAAACTCTTAATTCATTTATAAACTTAAACACGCCTTTATTAATATACAGTCTAACCGTTGCTAAGTTTGTTTGTAAATCATCTTGTTATTGGTTTTATCAATGTGTCTCCTTTATTATCTCTTCTCAACTTGACGTAGTGCGATCCTAAACCTGGACTACTCTCCTGCAGGCTAAATAAGGCTTGGCGTCACAAGTAAAATATACAAATCGTGACAATATGAAGTACTGAGAACTGTGGAGAGTCTCAAGCGATTACGTTGGATATTTCGAAATTCCACAGAGTTTGGCATGACGGACTACTCAACAAACTGCCATCTTTCGGACCGCCAACCTCTATCTGCAGCTGGCTTGCCAGTGCGCAATACTTTCACCAACTCTGTTCCTCATTTATATTAATGACCTGATGACCGAAACGAAAAATCCTGTTTACAGTTTTGCAGATGACAGTACCCCTGTCTCCCACTTTAGATCAGAAAAACTTTTACCAGCTACTGAGACTTATCACCGCAGATGAGAGCAGATTGCAGCAATTAATCAGGACCTGGCGAAAGTTCAAACTTGGGGCGACAGAAATTTGGTCCAGTTCAATGCAGCAAAGACCCAAGCAGCCACGTTTTCCAAGAGGGCCAATGCGGCGGGCCCTGGCATCATTATGGCAGCGTCGACCATTCCTTCATCCTCGTCAATCGGATTGCTGGGTGTCTCGGTCAGGAGCAATATGTCCTGGCGTGACCACGTTGCTAACATCGCAAAATCAGCCTCCCAGAACCTTGGTGCGCTATTTCGCAACAAAAAACTGTATACACCGCAGCAGTTGCTCTTGCTCTACAAAGCAGAAATAAGACCGTGCTTAGAATATCACTCACACATCTGGGGTACTCCACCAAAACACACCCTAAAGCTGCTGGATTCCATTCAGACGAGAGCTATGCGTCCCGTCGGCGACCCGGAGTTGACCCGGAATCTGGATAGTCTGGAACACCGCAGATATGTGGCCGAGATGTCCCTGTTTTACAGATACTTTCACGGCAGATGTTCCCAGGATTTGGCCCGCTTCATCCCGCCCCTGGCAACGCCTCTCAGACAGTCACGACACACGGCAGGAGCGCACCAGTTCGTCGTACAACTGGAAGCACCTAGAACAACGCTTTACAAGAACTCCTTTGTCTGGCGCTCTGCATCACTGTGGAACTCACACCCAGAACATCTGTGTGCCCCTAATTATAACCTACAACTATTCAAGAATCGTGTCAATCAACATCTTCGAATACACGCCGCTCGTCGAGAGCTATAGGATCTCCCTTTAGTGTTGTTACGAGAAAATTGCAATTTGTTACAAGAAAAGCCAATTTGTTACTATAAACTATAAATGCACCTTTCTTTAAATTATTACTTTAATTACAGTAATCAGGCAAGAACAAAAGTGAAATCGATAAATTTAAACAGATAATCAGAATGCAATTATTTTCTGAAAGCTACTTTTCAACTCAAAAATCAGTCTAAATCAAAGATAAAGGTAATGACAAATTTAAATCGAAATAAAGAAGCAGAGTTATTAAGATCTTGTACCCACCACGGTCGAGAAGGCTTGAGAAGGCGCTCTTTAAATATCTGACGTGACGATAAAATATTTACATAGGTTGAATAATAACTAACTAAGCTTGAATCCAATCTCACATCTAATCCATAACAATCGATAACGGTACTAGAGAAAGTTAGACTGATTATCTTACACTATAGACAGTTTTAGTTATTAATTTCTAAAAATTGCTACCTCTAACTAGAACCTAAATATGAGCGCTATAGGCCAATTTGATCGATCCTTTAGTTGGGTTGCTGAACTAAATCCGAAATTTAATAAATTTAATTTAATGTAGGATCAAGTCCCTTTTTTTCCTCTCTTACCCAAGAGCCTTAAGCCCCAAAAAACAACTATCCCACATGCCCTACAGGCACAAACATACACACGGCAAAAGACAACGTGGTATGTGAAACGATAGTAGGCCAATACCAGAAATTCACAAGCTTAGCAGCCTTATTCTGTCTACAGACTTTTCGATAGAGAAAACTTGAAATAAAAATCAGGTAACGTAAAAAATAAAGAAAATGTCAAGCCTACCTTCTCTTAAACCTCTGACACTGGTCGTCGGTACAAGGCAGGTTTTAAAAATCCTGTCCTAGCTTCCACCAGAATCACATTTAAAAAAAAATGTACCGCGCGCAGTCGTCACAAAATCACACTAAAATCTGAACTGCATATTTGAAATTATTTATCAATTTTTAATGATATATTCTACTGCTGTATTTGCGTAGATTACATAGATTAACCCAAAACTAACCCATAATATTAATTTTCATTTTATAGTAACTAACTTTTTTTATAGAAAATATTAAGAAACATGTTTGCAGGGACGCTACTAGTGCAACAATAAAATAACTTTTTCGTACTTCCGGGACTGAAATAATAACTTCACTACCTTGTGACAGGGACCGAAGTGTCCAAAAACATTTAAATGTCTTTGGAAGTGTCACTTTTTGTCCCTCCGGGACTAAATATTGTCGAAAATCCCGGAAGGATTAAATTACCAATACCAAAGTACTTTGCCAATACCAAAGTATACGTAAACTAGTAAGTTCACTCAGCGGTAAATCCTTTGATGTAATTCAACCACATTCTTTTATATCAAGTGACAACTGGTGATGACCGATGCGCTG
>MU182357.1:119311-135518 GCA_016904865.1 Pissodes strobi | reverse complement strand
TAAAAAATGGGGGCTAGATTTAAAAAAATGTTTCTTTTTGATCTACCCTGTATACTATACAATTTTTTGTTTTTTTTGTTTACGTGTGCAAAAACTACATAAAAAACCCTACAATTTCGTTTTTTTAGTTTTTTTGTAGCTTAAAAATTAACAAAGTTAAAGGGGGGGGACATTATGGGTGAACACCCTGTACCTTGCGACTGAAGTAGTTGTCTTAATCCCTCAGGTAAATTACTTTATCAACTTTACCTTCGGGAGTAAAAGTACTACTTCAGTCCCGCGGTATATAATATACTATTATTACTAAGATATCTGAAGTACTTTCGGAGATATTAAAAAATTACGATTTAAGGAACACCCTGTAGCAAAAAATTTAAGCGGTTGCGGAGGCATGTTCTTATCAACTTCTCTTCATAAAGTTTTCGGGAATCACATCCTAAAATATTAGCACATTATTAAGGAACACCATGCATAAGCATTGTGATTACTATTCCCATGATAAATAAAAATACTTTAGTATTTTTTACGTGTTACTTATACATACCAAAATTGTTATCGAAAGCTACACAAAGAAGTTATACCAAAGCCATTCCTTTATCTCCCTAAAATGATACAATGGTGACAAGGAAAGGCCTGATTTGAAATTATTAAACTTTGAAACGAAGCGACGCCGACGCTGCGACAACGCGACGGACGACGACTTTACAAAAAACAAATAAACATCTCTTTATAGGGCAAAAGTTATGGGAAAATACCAAAACCAAAAATAGGAAAATACAACAGCTTTGTTATAATTTAAATTGATGGATTACTCTAGCCTATCTATGGCTTGAAAACTGAAATATTTTAACGGTTAATGATTGTATTTAAATATATTTTTAGATATAAAATATTTGAAGAATTTAATTAAAATGCAAATTAAATATGCATTGCTATTTTATTTACACGAGTGAAATTTCGCTACTGGGTTAAATGCAATTTTTGTTTTTAAAAATGGGAAAATAAAAATCATAACTTGACCTATTATGAAGTAAAATATAATGTTTGTCCTTAATATATAAATGCACTATATAACAAATATTGAAGCGCGTACTAATGAAACTGAGAATACCTTTCGTATACATATTATTTTCACCAATTTGTTGGTTTGATGCCTCGAACATGTCTGTTCCTGAAAAAGTGTCTATTCTCGGGACATAGTTTGTTTGAAAGATTTTCTGTTACCAAAACTACCAACGATAAACACTGGCTGAAGCGGTAACCACCTCAATTTAGGCGGAAAACTAAAAAAAACGACGTTTGTTGATTTGTAATATTGATGACCCAACTTTAGCCAAGCATTTTAAGATGAACGGAAAGCATAATCGAAACTATGTTGACTAAGTTTTTCGTTCATTATGAAATCTTTTGCTCTGATGCTGATGGTGTTTTAAGAACTACAAGAACGAAAATATTGGGAAAAATGATAAATGAAACACATTATATAATTATCAATACGGCTATTATTTCTGAATAAGTTATTTAAATAATTGAATATTTTTTGTGGAACTTTCCATAAACACTATGCCTACGAATGGACTTAATTATACATATACACTTTTTACATTTGATTTTCTGGAAAGTCAGAAACAATTAACAGTACAAGGTACAAGTTAACTTATAGAGATTAAAATGAGGACAATGAATAAAAATATTATTATCACAATTTGCAAGTACTATTACAGATAAATATTAGTTTGATAATTAATTAGTTCATGATTAATCATGAACAATATACCTTCAACTGTCAAGATATTTTCATGGTTTATGCGCTATGGTTCCAAAAAATATATATTGGCCCGAACCATAATCAACACATAGCTTATCGAATATAATTTTTTTTCACGATATGAGATAGAATGAAATTTTTTATTTACAACTGCGTGTGTCATAATAAGCCAAAAATCATTCCAAAAGAAGCCTACACTTTTAACACTGAGAAGATATACATTTTAATATTGTAACTCTGGGCAGCAGCTGTAATGTTTGACTTAGTCTTCAATTGCTCTTTTGTAGATTATGAGACAGTTGGCAAATCTGCAAAACTGCTTATGATATTTCAATAATAATTTGTGTAACTCCTTTTATAACATAATAATTGTAAAGCATAATATCCATGAATCAAGTATATTTTAGAAATATAGGTAAATATACCTGTATAAACCTTATGCGTGCAAAAGCTTGCATGAGCTTCTTCTCTCCCATTAAAAGATCGTCGGATTAGCTTGGCACCTCTTAACGATTTTAACCGATTTAACAACCACCATTTGCTATTTCTTTGGAAAATGTATCGTTTAATTTTAGGATGCCAGTATGTTTTTGTTTACTGTTGCCTCTACCAACTTAAAAACATGGTCTTTGTGGTACACATTGAACTCTTTTTAAATTATTCAGGTTGAACCGTTGATATTTCAATATTTCAAGTGAAGTGAATTCGGATGGATCTACAACAAAGAGGTTTCTAGTGTCCTTATTATTGACAATTTTTTTCATCTTTTTTAAACGCCAATTAAACAAAAATCATATATAATTGCTCTCAAAGATAAAATCTACATCAATATAATTATTTACAGCACCAAGTACCTAGTAAGAGAAGAACGCATCGGATATAGGATCTTCATGTGGCTGATCATAAAGGCATTTGCAACCAAAGACGTAGGGACTTACAATTGCGTTTCAACGAACTCCTTGGGAAAGGCAGAGGGCACTCTTAGACTTTATGGTAAGTAATAAATATCTTACATATGTGGAACAATTATAATATTTCTGATAGATGATTTATCTTACATTTCGAAGTTAAGAAGTGAAGTTTAATGAGTGAAGCAGTCTAGGGATTTTCGCTTCGGACAAAGGCATTCAAAAATCTTAAAAATTACTGTGGCAGTTTGGGTTAAATTGCCTTTGCTTAAGACTTCCCCTTAACTAGAAACTACTAATTCAGATTATTCTATTAAAATATAATACGCATCAATTTTTTTGTCTCTTGAGAAGGGATATAAATTTATAAAGAAAAGGTAAATGACGCGAAGATGTCGTATATTCTTGTGTTCAGTGTATTATTTCATCCATAACCTTTGGGATATCTAAATTCGTTAATTTGCCTGTAAAGACTTTGTTTTAATAGTTTGTCATTTATGATTACTGTTTTATGTGTGTAGGAATATAAGGAAATTATTCTTGTGCTACACTACTGGTTATCGGTTTTGTCAGTGCTACCTTGATAGGTTTCATGTAAATGCCTCCAAATAGTCTCCCATTTCCGATTACCTACTGTTTTATTGATGATTTCTTCGCAAAATACATAGGAATATAAGTAATTGTTATTTAACCTACGTCACTGGTTATTGGTGTTGCCAGTGTTGCAACTTGTTAAGTTGTATGAAAAATATCAGTTAGCCCATTATCATTATACTTGATATTAAATTAAGGGAACCTAGTTTTATCCAGATTAAGATTTGAGGCCCAAGGTAAATCTGTATATCGGGAGAGGAGAGGCTATTGAGAAATATTTTAAATTATAGACTAAAATTATAAAATTCCATTAGAATATTCCGACGTTCCCGAACAATTAGGCAACTTTGAAATATTATTCAATTTTATGTTTTAAATTATCCCCTAAGAAATTTCATTAAAAAGCTATAATATCTAATATATCATATCAAAATATCATTATTTATAGCTTATTATAGTGCTCTGCAGTACTATAAATAATACTGTATGTGTTTTAATTTTGATATATTTTTTTTCTTCTGTTTATTTTCTATTTTGTAGAAAGCTCACTAAAATACGTGAATTTTGGAAAAAGTACACTAATTACTCGTTTAATCTATTCTATTTACTTTACTTCTAGTAAACTTCAGACCGTTTCACGGCTACACAGAGTTTAAAAAGTGTGGATTGGGTATAATATTAAATGTTTAAATGCAAATCCCCCTGCAAATGTAAAAATTAAAATATATGACGAGTAACTAAAGAAAAGCCTATCTGCCCTATTTGCCTGAAAGACTAGTTTGTGAGCGTCGAAAAGTCTTGCTTGGGTTTATAATGGTTGGCCTTGATTAGCATCAGATAGATAAAATATTCATTCCTTCTAACTAACAGAAGCAAACCAAAGCTAACCAAACCTATACAAATTGAAAGAAATGCTAAGGATATTCGTAAAATACTATGGTGTAGTCTAGAAATCTGCTGGGGTCGAAATTATTAGGCCCGAGCCCGAAGCTTTATAGGCCCGGCCTGGCGCATGGCCGACCCGAATTAAGACACTATAATTTTAGCATTTACCAGGCTAGGGATTTAGGATTAGTAACGACTAGTAATTATTTGTCTATTCCTTATACCTTTCAATCGTTCATTCTGAAAAAAAATGTGGTGGTTATCATAGTAATGTGTATAAATTTTTGATAGCCGATTAACGACAAAATCCGCCTACTATTAAAATAAACAAAATATATTAGTATTAAAAATAAAGCAAAATAAAGAAGGCCAGGCTCCGATTAACTTTTTTATTTTGAATTTCTATCTATTTGTTTCTTTTTCAATCACTTATCAGTATAAGGCTATAAAGGAATTAAGAGATATTCATATTAGAAAAATGAGGTAAATAATAAATATAAGATAAATTGAATTGGACAAGATCATTATTCAAAAGAATAATAAAAATATATATTACTACATTACTGGGGCAAATTTGGCAATCGGGCTTCGTTCGTAAAGTTTGGACCGATTTAAGCCCGACGTCTTTCAGCCCGACCCGGCCCGACACTACGTCTAGCCGCTGACGGGTAAATGACTATCCATATGGTATTATCATGGCTTTGCATGGCCCTTCGTTCGCTACGGGGCGGGGGCTCAATCAGCAAGAACTAACCAAGTGCTAACCAAAACTAACCCAAGGCTAACCCAAACTAACCCAAAATTAAGAAAAAACGGTAAATTAATAAAAATCAAATATTCATTATGTGCAAAGCCATAATAATACCATATGGATAGTCAGTTACCGTCAGCGGCTAGACGTTAATAGACCCGACCCGACCGGGCTAACCCGGTCGCATATTCATATCGACCGTACAGAATCGCAAATTTTATAGCGCGACTGTAATGTAAATGTGCATAATTTTCAATGCGGCGAAACGAATCCATGTCTCTGCAAATATTCTGCAGCGCCTCGGTGGTGTAGAAGGCAGAGGGCCTGCGTCATTCCTGCGCTGCGGGTTCGATTCCCGTCGGTCGCGACAGATGTTTTGCTTATTGTTTTTTATTAATTTATTTTTTTTTGTTAATTTTGGGTTAGCCTTGGTTTAGTTTTTATTAGCACTTGGTTAGTTCTTGTTGACCGAGCCCCGTAGCGAACGAAGCGAGCGGGGGGCCATGCAAAGCCATAATAATACCTATTAACATTTATATTATAGTCGCCTTATGACAAGATGATTCGGATTGCGGTACACTACGTTAAGGCCGTTTTATATTCGGCAATTTTTCTTTAACTTGCAGCAATTTTTATTGCACGGATGCGCAAATGAAAAATTTTTGACAACTTGCTGAAATTTTATTGCACTTGCAAATAATAGAACCAGTCCTAATTTACTTGCGCGTTGCATCGCAATTTTGGTAATTTTTTAGTTATTTTTGTCATTGCCAACCTTAATAAAATGTGACATATATAGTCTCTTTTATATTTATAAAACTATTAACCTATACATACCCTGTACCCAAAGTGAATAATCCCTCTTGGTGTGTAGTGTGTATTGATTTTGAAAGTGTGAAGGTTTAAAAATAATAAATAATTATTTATATCGTTTGTTGTAATCTTCATGGCAAAAATATGGCGGATAAGGATATTCCATGGTGCAAGTAAGTTCCTCTGTAAAAATATACGCATATTGTTAATACCTACTTTAACTTTGTTTTTAGAAATGCTCAATTCACTTGGTCAAAAGAATCGACAAGTGCCCTCATAAAATTATATGAATAGTATCCAGTTTTATATGATACCACATGTACACAATATAAAAACAAAAATATTCGATCCAAAGCCTTACAAGAAATATGTAGCAAGCTAAATAGTCAGATAATGACACAATTGACGATAAAAGAAGTGCAAAACAAATTGCATGGCCAAAGAACACAATATTTAAATGAAGTACAAAAGATCAAAAAGAGCCAAGTTTCTGGGATGTCAACAGACCAAATTTATAAACCTAAATGGCAGTACTTTATTCTTTTAAATTTCATCGGGAGTAGTGGGATTCTCATAAATCCAGGAGAGTCAAATTTAAATATCAGTTTTTTTGTCTCAAAATTCGGAAGTAAGTTATGATTACTTTTACTTAGTTTATTAATAATCATAAGTAACCTTTATAGACTGATTAGTAAAATACTTAGTTTCCACTATTTATTTTTTTAAGAAACCTACTATGTTCTCCTATTAATTAAAACTAAAACTTTCTTAATTTAATTTGAAACTTGTATACCTACAGTAAATAATTATTGTCAAAGATATGATGGAGATCAATGCTTATTACTGAAAATAATTATTGGGGCAGAGTACCCAAGAATTAGAGCAGTAACTTTTATATGAAGGTGAGTTAGAGAATATTTCAAACTTGGACCTTGGTTCACCAGAGAATTTTATGTGTCCAACTGATACTATTTATAGCACAATGAGTCGAGCTTCTTCGAGAATAAACACAAACATGAATGTGTCAGCTCTAATTTCAAATGCTGCAAAAACTCTGGAGCAAGTCAACAAGGAGGAAAATATTACAAGCCCAAACATGAGTTTTGGACAGTATGTATTTATATAATTTTTCAACTCTAGACCTCACTCTAAATTATCGAACAGAATGTTTACGTATTCTCTTGATATATTATTGCATCGTTGGTTTATTGCATCGTTGCTATAACTTTTTCACAAATATTATTCATTTCTTTTTATGTTATCGATTGTCACACATGTAGGTAAGGTACATACCAGAAGAATAAATTTAATGTTATTTATTTTTATTTACACTGTGTACAGGTTTCTGAGTCTCGAAATGGATAGTATAAAAGATGAAGACATATTGGATGAATTAAAAGAAAACATTCTGGGACTTCTGTTTCGGGCCAAAAAAGGCTAGCCGTGAGAAGAATAAAGGATGTGAATAATTTTTTTGCACAAAATAAATTTTATTTAGAAGCAAACAGTTTTTTTAATCATTAACATCAATCTAATGGAACCATGGACACACGAAAAAGTTGTAACAGATAAATAGGATATGGTGAAGTAATGAATAAATAGCTATTTAAAAATCTATAATAATCTTGCCAATAAACAGCCCCTTCATTGTTGACATATTCTTTAAATTCATCTCTTACCAAAAGGCTAGCTACTCTAGCTCTTTACCACTTTGTTGCAAAAGTGCATATTATTTAAAGGTATAGTTTTTGTCTACTTCTTCATCATTATGAATATAATTGGGGCATTTAGCTTTTAAAAAATTATGTACTGCACAACAAGCTAGTGTAATTGTTTGAACTTTTTCTGGTTTTAAGTTCATTACAATTACAAAAATTCTGAACCTATTGGCTAAAATGCTAAATGCGTTTTCTACCACGCGTCTTGCACGGCTCAACCTATAATTAAATATTCTTTGTTGGTCAGTCATATTTCGAAATGAATATAGTTTTAATATATGTTCACTTAAAGCAGCATCTGCAACAAATACATGCGGAAATGGCATTTGGCGTCCTGGTAAAGGTTTATCTTCTGGACTATTTCATCTGTCTTGTTCAATAGCTGTTGCCAAAGAGCTTTGTCTGAACACTCCCCCATCAGACACTCTACCATTAGTTCCAGCGTCTACATAAATAAAATTATAATGTGCATCTACAATTGCTAACAGAACGATACTGTGAGGGGCTTTGTAATTATAATAGGCTGATCCTGCACTGGCAGGAGCTTTAAACAAAATGTGTTTACCATCCGTTGTACCAATAGTATTAGGCAATTTTCAAATATTCTCAAATTATTTGGATATGTTTAACCATTCTGCAGCTGTACTTGGTGTCTATAAAATGTAAGACAAATTTAAAATAATATACACGAAAGGTACTGATTTACAAATAGCTTTACCTTTAGATAAATGTCTTTCAATGAAGTGAAGATAGCTCTCCTATGTTGGTGTTTGGAACCTTCGGCAACATGCACTGAAAACTAAAATTTTTAGTGAAGATAGCTCTGCAACCAATTGGTATAAAAAGAGATATTGTAGACTCTGAGATTCGAAAGCTGTATATTAAGCTTCGATAGGTTTCACCAGTGGCCAGAAACCGAAGAGTAACGATTAACTACTTTCCCGAAAACGTTTCTCCTGTTTTTGAATTTTTATCACTATTAGCCCAAGAAGTTTCTCGAAGCTCTCTTCTGACAATCTAAGAAAATGCTTAAATTGTTGATGATAAGCTTGAAATTTATCGTTTACCAATTTGAATTCAGCTGCATGTTTTTTTTTTCTTTTAGCCATGGTCTCACCTACCATCTTTTGGTTTTTTCTTCTGTGGCACACAATAAAGCTATTGCTGCGAAAATTACTGCTATTGCAGCAATTCGTTTTTTTTGCATTATTCTTCGACCTTCTTAAAATTTTCATAGTCAAGCTTGAAAGCAGAGTAAGTAAAAAATAAATAGTTTAACTTTAACATCAGATGATTATGCATATATATGTTTATATTTTCAAGTTGGTAGTTTTGATTGCAATGCAAGGAAAATTGCCGAATGTAAAGCTGAAGTAGCAATTTATTGCGCCAGAAACTTGCAGCAATAAAAGTTGCAGCAAGAAAACTTGCCGAATGTAAAACCTCCTTTAGATATGAGTATGCAACCCGGTCCGTGCAAGTTTCTGCTGTAGCCTCTTGTCATGCTTAAGTTCAATGCTATTATAATTTGTGATATTAGGAAATACAGGTTCAGAAAGAAGACATAAATTAGTCCTATGATTTCATTTGTATAGAAACTAATATCTTATGTGTTGTGAAGAGCATATAGCCCCGATTATGTTTTTCACAATATAATATGTAAGTATACAGTACGCGGTGGCTCGAATTGGAGCCTCATCATTTAGATCTCGGAAACCATAAGAGATACAGAGCCGGTTAAATTGTGGCTAACTTGCGCATTTTGGTGCATAGTTAAATAGCGTCGATAAATTTACAAAATACCCATTCCTCCCAATTTTATCCGAATAAAATTGAAAATCAGTAACACTGTTTTTATTTTTTTTCCTGGCTCCATTTAGTGAAATAAGCCAAAATAAATTGCACTTTGGTATTACAATTTTCCTCTTCAATATGATGACGATATCAAATTTGAAATCCGACGTTTCGGCTTAGGGCCCCAATCATTAATTTCATTTTTTGAAATACGGACCTGGATTGTTTATTTAAACGCCCTTGTGAATCTAAAACACACGGTATATACCACTTGCATATTTCCCGCTGTTTCGATAGAAAATTTACCTAATCACTGCTGTAAGAGTATATTTTATCGAAGTACGTCCTTGAATTAAAACTGTTTATTTACAACGTTTTAATATTTTAATAAATAACTGTGAACATTAAAATATGTTATTTACAGAAAGTTTCGTGAATATTGAATTTTAGAAACCCTTAAACATTAGACATCAGGAAAAAAAACTTTAGTACAAAATACTTGGTAAAAAATCAATGAATTAGAGCAAATGTTCAAAAATAAATCCTTCTGATTGATTACGTATTTTTAATAAAGCTCTTTGGATTGTCTTTTCTGGAACAGCTGCGACTTCGGTTATCAAATTTTGAAGTTGCCTTTGGACATTGTGTAAGGTATTCTTAAACAAACGGTTTTATTATATCCGTATATCCCCATAAAAATTATCCAGAACTTTCAGACCTGACCTTCTGGCAGGCCAGCAGGCAAAGCCTCTATTTCCTTTCCATCTATTAGGAGAAATGTGGTCCTGAAATTTAGATACCTGCCTTTCGTTGTGGGCAGGAGCGCCATCTTCTTGCCACCACAGTTCCTGCAGAACCACAAAAGGTTCAGAGCGTCTGAGGTATCATCTCTAATCAAAACTAGATAACGCTCCAAACTTAGGCTGCGTTGATAAATAAAAAACCCAATAATTTTGTTTCGCCACATATCACTCCAAGTATTGAAAGAAGTTCTGCCTTGAAGCCTGAATTATTCTTGGATTGTCAACAGACCAATAGTGGATTCCCTATTTAACGGTCTTGTTTATACATACACTTTTTTATTTCATGTAGTCTTTATAACAGTTCAGTGATATATTTTAGTAAAATTTAAACTTAAAGCATTGATGAGGTAAATTTCCTATCGAAAGGTCAGAAAATATATCGTGAGTTTTTGATTCGCGATGGCGATGGTCTTTGAATAAAGCATAAAAAATCCAGGTTCGTATTTAAAAAAAAAAATAAGTTAATAGTGGAGGACCTAAGCCAAAACGTCGAATTTTAAATCTGTTTTCGCGATCTTGTAGAAGAGAAAAACTGGCAATAACCAAGTATAAGTTTTTTGGCTTATCTCATTAAATAGAACCAGGAAAAAATAAAAATCATATTGCCGATTTTCAGTATTTTCGGATAATTTAATTAAGCACAAAAATATGGGATTTTGCCACAATTTAATGGTTTCTGTATCTCTTATAGTTTCCGAGATCCCAATGATATCAATAATATTCAAATCTACATATACTAGTTATATCCTTGACTCCGTATTGCTGTTGTGCCGCTAATCGTTTATCTCATGGGGACGAGACGGCTTTCTTAGTGTGTAATCTGGCAAACTTTTAATTTTAGTTGGTAATGAAAAAGACATGAAATTTAAAAAATTAAAAGGTTTCATTACTCAGTACTAAACCTTAAATATTTCTAAACATATGAAAGCCGTAAAAAATTTCTCTTTCTTCTAATTGTAACTTTTCATATAATTTCAACTTTCTAACAAAACGAGAACTGAAGTTTTTATCGTGTTTAATTTAATTAAAAATTTTATTTTTATTATATCTCCGCTCTGGCTCTGTTCCGAGTTTATCAGGGTTTCAATTACACAATGGGCGTAATGTACGCCGCGAAATACGAACTGAAATATAAAATTTAATTAAGGTTGCTTCAAATTTCTTTACGGTAGCTATATGTTAGATTGGTTTTATTAGAACATAGAAAAATGGGCAATAATACATGGTGCAGAATAATTCCCAAAGTTAGCTTAAGCTTAGAATATGTAACCTTATTTCTGGCTTATTTTGTATGCACATTCCATTTCCGGTGTCAGTAAGACCTACTTCATGCTCTAATAAATAAGTTAGTACAAGTACACTCAACTAAAGGTCACCCCTTATACTTACCTACTTTTTTGGTACAATCAGCAATTCTTTATTTTGAGTTGAAGTAATCTACAATTCTAATGGATATCATTTAACAGTGCTGGTATGTGTAAATGTTATACACAGTGCACTTTGTAGTCTTCAAGCATCGATGTAATTGGTCGATGCTTCAAGTGACTAATTTCGACTAATTGCCATAAGGCTCTTAATTTTCCTATCATTATACAAATAAGCACACATAAAGATTCCAAAGAAGGAACATTATGAGAACGATTATTACTAAATAAAGGAAAGCCTTTACAAGTTAAATAAATATTTCCCTTGTAATTTATTTAGGTAAAAACCAATTTTAGTATATTTATACTGGGTTCTTGAATTTATTACCTTAAAAGTCACAGTGAATTCAGGTTCTTCACGTCAATGTCAGATCTCTTAGACATAAAATCAATGAAATGGAAGCTTTCCTCTTTGATAAAAATGTTGGTATCTTCTGTATCTCAGAGCACTGGATTCTGTGTGTCTTACTGGCTTTAAAATGGCAGCCTACTCAACCAGGAAACAACACACTGGTGAAGGTACTGTGATTTTCGTCGGAGAGCGTTTAACGACAGGCGCAGCAGTTGTGAACTCTCCTATTAATGTTGACAAATGTATCGAGTGTTGTTCTGTATTTGTACCCATATATAATATTTATGTTTTGACTTTTTACCGCTCACCCTCCAGCGGCCTTGACACCTTCTTATTAGCAGTAGAAGATATATTATCAGGATTTAGGACTAACGCCAACCTAGTAATTGCAGGGGATTTTAACATAAAATTCAACACAGCTCAATATGAAACAATTAGGTACTGTGACACCATGGTGAGCTTTGGTCTTGAACAAACAATTTTCCAACCAACACGATAAGAGTCGTGTCTTGATAATGTCTTCTTGAGCTCAGATATGGATCTCTGTTCTGCAAGTGTGGTTGAAATGAATGTGTCGGACCATAGGAGTCAGTTGGTAGAGTGTAGAACCTAGCTTATACTTGGGTTCAATTCTATCCAATTACCAAAAATATGCAGACCCATAACACAAAGGGGACTCTTTGTTTTTTTTAACCTAATAAATAATATCAGTTGGGATTTTATTGAAAATGACAGCGATGCTAATGAGGGATTTAAGCTTTTGATGGGGTTGATTGGGAATGCTTTTCTTGAGGCTTTCCCGGAGAAGTCGTACACTGTAAGGAATGATGGTTCGGGTGGGATCAGTTGGTTTGGTGACAATCTTAGAGAGATGAGGGAGCACCTCAATTTTCTGAGAGAGTTGCGGGACCAATATGGTTTTGCTGGAATTGCACAGGAGTACAAAGCCTATAAAGAACATTACAAAGAGGCCATTAAAAAGTCGAAAATAAGTGCAAATGACAACGTAATACGCTCCTCAATAAATCCACAAGAAGCCATGTGGAAAATAATAAATAGTCAAAGAGGCAAAAATCAGGAGTCTCCCAAAACTAATATCACTCCCAATGATTTCAATGTCTATTTCTCCAGCATAGCTGGTGAAATTGTACGAAATATTCCCCATTCGGGTCATGATCCGCTTGATTACCTCAAAGATTTTGCAATGCCTGCCAATTCTTTCTACTTTGGTGAGGAAACGTTCAATGAAATAAGGGATAATATTAACAACCTAAAGAACAAGGAGAGTCGTGACATATATGGTTTAAATATAAAAGTAATTAAATCAATAAAAGAAATTATAATAATACCTTTAACAAAATTGATCAACCAATGTTTAAAGCAAAATGCATTTCCGGATGTGCTAAAAGCGGCTATTGTTACACCAATATTTAAAAAAGGAGATTCCTCACTACCAGAAAGTTATAGGCCAATATCCCTTCTACCAATCATCTCTAAAATTGTCGAAAAATGCATGGCTGTTAGAATAGTACATTATTTTGAATCGAATTCTCTCTTTTCTCGGTATCAATTTGGCTTTAGGAAACATAAGAGTACAGTTCTGGGAATTATAAATGTTGTCTCAGATATAATAGAAGCCTTTCACAGTAGGGAGTACGGCTCGGTCTTGTTCTGTGATCTCAGCAAGGCTTTCGACTGCGTCGACCATTATATCCTTTTGAAAAAACTCAGCTACAACTTTAGCACTGACAGCATAAGACTCATCAAGTCTTACCTTCGATGCCGGTACCAGACGGTCCGTTTGGCTGGTGTGGCATCGGCAAAGACTGAGATCAACACAGGGGTACCTCAGAGATCTATTCTGGGTCCCATTCTCTTTTTGGTATACATAAATGACCTTCCCTGTAGTGAAACTGTGGCAGGTTATACTCTTTTTGCCGATGACACAACAGTCTTATATTCGGCTGATACATTACGGGAATCACTTGCTGGATCCATGGGGGCGCAGGAGAGAGCCAATAGATGGTTCTGCTCAAACAGGCTTTTGCTGAATGCAGATAAGACGAGCCGAGTCGTGTTCACCATGAGAGAGCTTTCAGGGTTTGAGAATCCCGCGGAGGTACGTTTTTGGGAGTAGTCCTTGACCCCAAGCTGCAATGGGGGAATCATATTGACGTCCTTTCGGGAAAACTCACTAAAAGCCTGTATGTGCTTCGCAGCTTAAGCCAATGTGTCTCAGCTGATGTATTACGAACATCTTATTTTGCCATTTTTCACTCCCATCTTTCGTATGCGATACTTGCGTGGGGGCATTCGTCTGGGGTATTAAGGGTATTTGGGCTGCAGAGGAGAGCTATGCGGATTGTGAGTGGAATGGGATACAGGGATGATTGCAGGGACGCATATGTGTGTTTGCGGGTGTTGACTGTGCCTTGTATATATATATTGGAGTGCCTACTGTATGTTAAGCACAATTTGGATCTCTATCGGGTTCATGAGGACATACATTCCTATAGACCTCGTGCCAGACATAATTTGGTGCCTGCATGTTGACGCTTAAGAAGGTGTCAAGACGGTCCAGGATACTGGGCAATTAAGTTTTTTAATATTTTACCTGATAGTGTTAAGTCTCTTAGTTTTAAGCATTTTAAATCGAGGGTGAATGAGTATTTGTTACAAAGGGCTTTTTACTCTATTGACGAATATTTTGGATCCAATTTTAACTTGGCTTTTGACCCTTGAACGTTTTAATTTTGTATTCACATTTGCGAATATTTCTTATATTAATAACCATGTAAAATTTGTTTGTAACTCTGAAAAGTATTGTCTTTTTTATAATTGAACTTTGTGTAGTGGATAATCCCAATTTTTATCATTTTTTTCTTCCTGACATGTGTAAGCTATTGTATTAACATGAATAAAGTATTGAGTATTGAGTAAGCTTGATAGCGCCATTCAAAAATCTATATTACAATTTTACAATTAAGAATAATGATTAATAAGCAGATGACAAGCCTTTTTCTCTGAAAATCATAATTTAAATATTTTTCTATTTTTATGTTAGTTTGAAATATTTTGCGTGGTATATATACCTAAGTAAAATTGTATAATTTAATTAGAGGGAAGGCATGAATACTTCGGTAATTGAAAGTTGATATAAATGGACTATATCTGTAATTTCAGGACTAGTATTACCTACATATGAAATTATTATAATATGTACTAATGATTATAAGGAGGGGCTTTTAACGGTGTCCTCTCGTTTGTTACGTTTTTTTTACTTAAACTTCGCACAAGCAATCAATATATTATTTAGGCGCTATCCGCAGCAAATTAAAAGGAAACGGAACTATATTCTGAAGCTGACATAAGCTCTGCGGAAAGCTCTTTCTACTGATAGTTTGAGAGCTGGCAGTAAAAACAACTACCTCATAAGTTACCAAAGGTTTGAATTGACATGTATGTAGTCCTTTAGGTTGTAATTTTAAAACCGTCCGTCTGCCGGGTGTGAGTGGTCGCTTTATTAGTTTAAAATTTAAACAAAAAAAATTAAAATAGCTCATATCTACCCAATTATTACCAGCATAAATGTTTTATGAAAATGGCCTAAGATCTTAACAAAATTGAAATCGAAGGCATCTGCCGTTGGAAGTGATCGCTATTTCGAAGCAGACGAGGTCAATTATGTCAAAAAAACGCCATCAACTTCCTCAAGGGTTACCGCCGTTATTTTTGTGTCAAAATATTACTAAATATATTACTAATCAAAGTTAAAAGAGAAAACTTTGGCAGACGGTCGCATTCAAATAGCAGACGGGTTTAAAGTTGAAAAGTTAAAGAAAAATGTCTTGACTTTAATTGCAAACTTTAGCGTATAAAAAGTGACCTATTTGGATTAAAGATTTGCGATTTTTTTTCTAATTAAAGAATTAAATTTTTAAAAAGGGCGTTTAACATAATATCAAAAAACGCCGTCAACTTCCTCATAAGTTACCTTCAATTTTTTTGACAGAATATTATTATTGTTGTGTAAGTAACGAAGACGTATAAAGAAAATTTCGGCAGACGGTCACATTCTAAGAACAGACGGGCCTAAATTGGTTGCTATCAATATAATAAGGTACGCGTAATATAATGTTTCCATTAAAACGTCCTCGGGTGTAGAGCCCCTTAAAAAAAAAATAAGTAAAAAACTATACCGAAATCTGAAAATAATAGGCCGTGACTCATCCCCAAATTTCTTTCTAAAAACCCACAAAAACACCAATATGATGACAAGTTTAGGCGTGCATAGGGAATACGTTCGTAAATTAACAATGTTAAAATCAATTAATTTTTAAAATATGATAGTGTATATTTACGCAAATTTATTTGATATAAAACTATGTGTCACTTAC
>MU182357.1:86954-118911 GCA_016904865.1 Pissodes strobi | reverse complement strand
GTAAGTGACACATAGTTTTATATCAAATAAATTTGCGTAAATATACATCATATCATATTTTAAAAATTAATTGTTATTAACATTGTTAATTTACGAACGTATTCCCTATGCACGCCTAAACTTGTCGCTCGTCATATTCGGGTTTTTGTGGGTTTTTAGAAAGAAATTTGGGGATGAGTCACGGCCTATGATTTTCAGATTTCGGTATAGCTTGTTTTTTACTTATTTTTTTTCTTAAGGGGCTCTACACCCGAGGACGTTTTAATGAAAAAATTATATTACGCGTACCTTATTATATTGATAGCAACCAATTTAGGCCCGTCTGTTCTTAGAATGTGACCGTCTACCGAAATTTTCTTTATACGTCTTCGTTTCTTACACAACAATAATAATATTCTGTCAAAAAAATTGAAGGTAACTTGTGAGGAAGTTGATGGCGTTTTTTGATATTATGTTAAACGCTTATTTTAAAAATTTAATTATTTAATTAAAAAAAATTCGCAAACCTTTAATCCAAATAGGTCACTTTTTATACGCTAAAGTTTGCAATTAAAGTCAAGATATTTTTCTTTAACTTTTCAACTTTAAACCCGTCTGCTATTTGAATGCGACCGTCTGCCAAAGTTTTCCCTTTTAACTTTGATTAGTCATATATTTAGTAATGTTTTGACACAAAAATAACGGCGGTAACCCTTGAGGAAGTTCATGGCGTTTTCTTGACATAATTGACCTCGTCTGCTTCGAAATAGCGACCACTTCCAACGGCAGACGCCTTCGATATCAATTTTGTTAAGATCTTAGGCCATTTTCATAAAACATTTATGCTGGTAATAATTGGGTAGATATGAGCTATTTTAATTTTTTTTGTTTAAATTTTAAACTAATAAAGCGACCATTTACACCCGGCAGACGGACAGTTTTAAAATTACAACCTAAAGGAGCACAAACATGTCAATTCACACCTTGGTAACTTATGAGGTAGTTGTTTTTACTGCCAGCTCTCAAACTATGATCTCGTTAGGGCTATCTCAATATAAAAGATATTGAAATACACTATTCAAAGCAACAAATATATATTTACATTCACTCTATAAATTGGTAGCTACTAAAAATATTAACCTAATACACTTCCTAATTGGCTCATTTTCGTGCAGAAAAATTAACTTGATGATTCACATACTTTGCAGTGTTAAGGTTACTTATGTGAAACTAAACCTACCTACTCAGCGGCTACGAAAATTAGATATGCTTGAAAATTACCTCTTTATTAAAACAAACGCGAGATGAATACAGATGATAATATTGAACAGTTTCACCAAATCCTGTCTCGGTGGGGAACGCTCGCCCCAAAACGTACGGTCAACTGCTTATAGTACAGTCAAATTGTGTTTTAATAAAGAAATTCCGAATAAAAAGTTGAAACTTGGCTTAGTAATAGTTCAAACAGTTCTGAGCATGGATTCATCGAGTCCCATGATATCCCGGATGGGGAAACGCCGCCATGTTAATTTAAAAACCGCCATATTTGTTTCCAGTAAACAGTTATTTAATCGCTTTCTTTAGAGTTGGTTGAGTTGATGGGAATTTCAAAAGTTGTCATTTTTACTTAAATGAATATTCTTGTCATGGGCGTCGTCTCCAGGGGGAGGAGAAGGCGTGGAAGGGCGTCCCCCGCCCACCAATATTTTATTAAAAATAAAAAAGTACATTGACAGCATTGAATGAATGTAAAACATATTGATTTTATTTAAAGTTACGAAAATGATGCCTTCTAATAAATAAGAGCTGACGACCGCCACTGTTTGACAATAGAATATTTAAAATTTAAATTTAACTTAATAGGGTTTCAGACATTTTTTTTTACTATGCTATATTACAAAATTTAAATGATTCATTTTAACTTAAGCTCCTGGATCTGACTCCTCGTTCGATATGCTGCTTACGATTACGATTACCTATATCATCTACTTTCTTGATCCTGCATGAAATATGTTAACTTCGACAAATCTCACGAACAAAAACTTGTAGCATCGCATCATCGCAAATTATATTATTAACTTACGCTTATACAAGGTCTCTCCTAATCTCTACTATTCTGGTGGTTGTATGTTGTTCCGGATGACGGGACTTAACTATAGTAAGTGAAGTAGGTATTAATTTTATGTAAAGGGTACTGTAAAAATATACCTAGTGCATTTAGGGTTTGTCGGACCTTCTTCCCTTAAGTCGTCAACCTCAGTTGCCTCATCGACGTCAATTTCTTCTATCGGTTCAGCCTTGGTAAAACAGTTTTCACCTACACAGGTTCCACTCATCGTGCTACTAGTGAGGTCTGATCGGCGACACTCGTACTTATTACTGCGGTCCCCTTTGCAAGTGCAAAATATAAGCTTCAGTAGGTGAGGAGGAGCTGCGTTTATTAGAGTCACTACTGGCTGCAAAACACCATCAACGAATGTACAAGCCTCAATCACTGGGGTCAAGATCCACACCATCCACTGTTGAACCTGGTGATAAACCCGATAGAAATTATACTTAGCCGCCGCCGCGCCGCTGTGATTGGTGGCGGAATAGCTAGATCCAACTTATCTTGTATGGTCTGCTTTGCCACTGATGAGACGTATTTTTTAAATCTAGATTTATTTAGACCGTCTGATCTAGACCCCCCAAATAACTCTACCAAAAGCTCTTCGCCAGCTTCCTCAACATTTTCTTTTTCAAAAACAGCAACTTTTTTAGATATTCTTCTTTTGTGTTTAAAATTTTAAAGTCACGATTCTTTTCTATTCCAAACAAAGCTGACGTTGTATCACGTCCAGTCATCGCATGAAGAAAAAGTATTACCCGCAGATGTCGGCAAGGTCTGATGCCAAAGTTTTTCCTCGGAATATTTTACGTGTTTTTCCAGGCGCTCGCAGTACCAGGATCAACATAAAAATGCTGGATTGATTCAACAGGTGAAAGCCCAATAATCAAGACGAGAAAATCCGCGTCTTTACCAACTACTACGGCTTTGCAACCTTCCTGTGCTTTTGATAAGTCCATACGTTGTCATGACGTAGTTGACATATCTCTTGCATACTTCACTTTACATTGCAGTATCAATACTTGGCCACGGAACTCGATGCAGGAGATCTCCTCCATCCAATTTGTAGAAAGGATTCTCTGGGAGAACTTCACCGGGAGGACAAAGTTTGGAAATAATATTGATGTGTTCACTTTGTTGCCTTCGTGCAACCTCATACTGCAAATATTCCTGATAATGACCGTCATCTTTCACCATACAAATTATACGGTGAAAAAGAATAAGTGGGTTGACCTTTGCCCACCGTTCGCCAACCTTTATGGTGGCAGATAGAGAAGCGAGATTGACTACCTTGTCTTTTCGCTGTAACGTTGGATTAGTAAAGGACTTCCCTGCAACTTTTATAATTCCTTCTTAATCCAGCAGCGTTGCCAAAATGCTATATTTATTATATAGTATAGGTAGATTAAAAAGATTTAATTATATCTTAGAATGATAAGGTATTTATTTCTAGGTTTTTCCTTTGTTTTTTTAAGATTTGTATACATTTGTATAAATCGCCAAAAATTCCCCATTTCTAAGTAATTTACTGTCAGGAAAATAAAGAGGTATTACCTTAGATATTAAATAAAAAATAGTGTACAAAATATTATTCAGAAACCAAATGGAAAAGAAAAAAAGTCTGCCGACGAAAATTAAATATGGCAGATTAAGATTCAAGATAGCGGCATTTCCCCAGCCGGGACGTCGCGGGACTCGACTGAATCATGTTCAACACCATTTAAACTTCAACTTCACCAAATTTTAACTTTTTATTCCAAATTTCTTTAATACCCCCATTTTCGGCACAAATTGACTATACTATTACTTCTAAAGGCTGATTTATAGTGCACTAACGTATCACTTAAGAAGTAACAGTAAGCCGTAAGGAAAATAAATATTCAGTCAGTATTGTAGCCATTCAGAGTTCCGTAAGACTTAGCAGTAAGTAGTAAGCTGTAAAAAGTAAGAAATGGTTTATTTTTTTTCCTACGTTACGGCTTAACGGATCGGACAAGATCGTCGGCATTCGTAAGTGATCGGTATTTCTATTAATTGGTCGGGTTTTGTATACCCTTTTTCGGGATTGTTTTCTTAGCGGCAAAAAAACACCTCAATACTGCTGCCCCAGCAAAAGTAACATCATCCTTCTTAAAATTAAAATTCAAATTATAACTATACCCATTAGGGTGGAGTGAAAAATGATTTTTTTTGATTTCTTTGATGTAATAGTTACAAAAAGTTTCCATTAGGATCACATATTATCCATACCAATTTTTGTTTTAATCGCTTTATATTTAGAGGGTCCGCCAGACCCACCAATGTTAGAAAAGAAGTTGAAAATTGCAACTTTTTTAAATTCGTATATAACTGCATTCTTTACGTGTAAATGTTACTAATAGCAAAAATTATACTCAGGTTAGTCAGATACGCAATACTACTACTAATGGTAATTGCGATCAATCATTTAGAGGGTCCGCCTTCCGCCACGGCTGCGGCTTTAACGTCGTATTCAAAAAATCAATCCCATCATTAATACCATCAAATGTATAAATAAGATTTCAATTAATATGTCGTAAATCATAAAGAAAATCATCATAACTAAATAGAGAAAAATCTCTGTAGGTTTTATAAAAAGGTTTAGGTTTTTGTTTAAAGTAGTTCACTAAATCGCAACTCACTAGACAGTGATCCGAAATATCATCCATTCGCAAAACCCTTGACGCGTAGGTTCAGAAACGCATTGAGTAATACCATATTTATTCAACGGGCCGCTAAAGTAAGTAAAACCTGGATTATTACTTGTGTTCAGAAAGTTAATGGTGTTATTAATAGCCGTTTTATTTATTTATATTTTTGCTTAAAACTCGACCCGACATATTTTTATAGAGATAATAGCCATGGTATATAATCTTCATTGTTTAGTTACGCTACAAATTATACAGGATGACGTCAGAAATTAACCCAATTGGGATATATAAAATCCTTTAAAAGTCGATAATTTGAAATCGAACACTCTGTATATCATTACCCATTTCGATTGTTCACAAAAAATCAAGGTTATTTTGTTTAAAATAGCCTATACCTATCTCTATCCGTTTAGAAAATATTCGCTATTAAACAATTTATATTCAATAAAAGCACATTACACAAAATTTAATGAGGAAACGTTATGAATTTTAAAAATTAATATACCATTAAAAAATATGCTGTAGTTTATGTACTTCTAAAATTATACAGAGTGATATCTGAAAAAAATGTTTGAAAGTAATGCAATCTGAGTGCCGTAAAGGCTAGAAGTTTTAATACAAAAACTTGCGCAAATCTTGTTCGTGTGAATTAAAATACATAATAGCGGTTTATTTTAAACGTGATTATTTAATATTGTCGTTGCTTAAACCACAAACCACTTATAAATAAAAAATACATAAACTATGCCTAGGTACTACAAATCGGAAAAGTTAACCAAATGTTGAAAGTAATCAAAATGCAACTAACGCTGCCATGTAAAACATAATAAAGTGCTTTGGAAACCAACGTAAAGAAGTGTAAATAATAATTTTGGTTTGTGGTGGGTTAAGTTTATCTTTAGCCAGTGGCGTAACTACCATAAGACAAGTAAACGCAATGCGTTGGGGCCCCCAAGCTTGGGGGCCCACTCGTCCAGTGCCTAATATTGACGGTTTCTGTCAACTGAACCTAGGAACACCTTTCTGTCAAGCAAGGATTCTTTTTTATTAAGTTCTGCATAATTTAATACCTAATGAATAGTTTGGCAACATCAGCGTCGCTCGACACTCCTCAGTCGCCGATCAGGATTAGTTCTGATTTGATTCGCAGTGAGCACCATCGTCTTTTGGTTTGACATCCCGGGAATCCCGTTTTGTTGACATATTTTAACCTGTTGCCAAGAGCATTACCTTACCATTATCTTATAGTTTTAGTACCTGATACGCTAATTTTTCCTACGTTTTAAAAATGAGTGACCACAAAAAAAAATATAAAAGCGCCCGCAATTAAAACAAAAAAAAAAGTATTGGAATTAGAGAAAAATTGCGAAAATGTTTTTTGTTCGACGATATCGCAGTCTGAGCCAAATTTGCAACCATTTACGTCCAAACGCGATGACATTGGGGACAATAATTATATTTCTTAAGACGAAGATCACTCAGAATATTTGATCGGTATAACACATCTTCAGGTGGCTAAGCCACGGGCATCAGCACAAGCGACCTAATTTTTCTGTGTGCTGAAACTAAAAAGTTCTATGAAGCTGAAATATCGTCAGACACCGTAATATCAAGTAAAGACACAATACTCGAAAGTAATTTAGGTCATTTTGTTAATAAATCATTAAGATGTAAATGTGAAAAAAAAACTTAAAAAATTGAGCTTTCAAGTAAAGTTAGGAATAAAAGAATAGAAGCTGGGCGTATAAAGAAAAATATGCTAGATTTTGAGTTGAATTGGTATTCTTATCTATTAGGTTACATTATGTGTTATCAGAAGTGAATTTTACTTCCAAAGATTTATAAAAAGAAACAATTGCTTTGGACGAAGCTAGTTCTGTTCTACTAAGGACAAAAAGGAATGTGGGAAAACTACCGTCAACGCTATAATGAGGTTCTAAAAGAAGCACGAACAACTGCTCTGAAATGGTGCATTACAACTAATTTTAGGAGTAAACGACAAGTTATTAAAAAAAGTATTTGATAAACTAGCTTTAGATCGTCCTTTTGATTCCAGGGGACACTTTTGAAGTGAAAACTTCTTTAGGCGCGCTCTGCACTTTTTTTCTGTGAGGGTGGAATGAGACCGAGTCGTCACGTAACGCCGTCACGTAACGTATCGTAACGCTGCATGTTCCCGTATAGGTAGTGGGCTGAAATTTTCAGGGGATGTAGCCGGGGTAAAAAGATCCTGGACGAAAACGGGACCCCGTACCCCATCCCGTTTGGTCAAGGAAGGGGGGGATGTAAAAACTTAAATAATTAATTTCGGGAGAACGGGAAGAGGTACGGGTTCGAAATTTTTATGGTAAGTGCACCACATTGGGGGCCACCTTAGACCATACAGGGGGGACCGGGGCTCTAATTTAAGGTGGGGTTTTGGGGTATCTCTACAACGAAGGCTCGGTTCGAAATTCTGACAAACGATGACCCCGCTTGTTCACGTTTTCACTTCTATCGTGTGGTTTAAGCACTCACAATTTTTTTTTTGTAAATTGGTGCTTTTTATCAGCTGTTGACATTATAGAGTCTCAGTTAACAACTAGATTTACAGGTTTAAATAAGATAAGTGGCATCTTTTTGTTTTTGCAACCCATAAATCTCATAAATTCAACAAAATCTCATCAACAAAAATATTCTCAAATCATGTTGCAAAATTTCTCTTACAATTTATAAAAACAGAGTTAAATCAAGACATTACTGCAAAAAAAATGTTGATTTAAACAAATTTACATAGATCTACTATTTTTTTTTACCATGCCGATTATATATGTGTCAGCTGAAGAATCTTTTAGTAAACTAAGTATTTAAGGAATCAAATAGGGCATGCAAGATCGATTTCAATATTTATCTTTAATTTCCGTCGAAAGTGAAGCTCCCAACAAATTAGATCTTAAATATGCATATGAATTTGCAGTGTGTAAAACGAGAAAAAATCGTTTTAGATTTTAGTAAGTTTAAGTCGAGTGTAGCTTTAAACTAGGGAAATTTCATTAATATTTCCAACTTCCTTAATAAATACTACTTGGTTAAAATTTAAAGTTATTTTAGAGTTTTGCTTCTTTTGATAAAAAAGAAATAATTTGATGTTATATGTAAAATAAATAAAAAAATTAAAGCTGGTTGTTTAATTATTATTTAGTATTTGTGATTTGTTACTGAAAATGGGGCCTCCTTATGTATTTTGCGTTGGGGCCAAAAATTTTAAGTTACGCCACTGTCTTTAGCTTATAATGTCTTATAGTAACGAATTAGAGCACACTGTCAGAAGTATCCGGAAGGAATACCTGTATGAAGATTAATCGTAATTTTCCGAGCTTGTCTTCCGATATGATTACATTGTAGTTTCTGAATCACCATACCCATCGATACGTTTTTAAAGCATAACATTTTTTATCTTCAACCCGAGCCTGCTATCGCACCTCGATGCTTACTCATTCTGTTTTAGAGCAAAATTGCCCGCCTAAGGGGCATGTGGTTGGGAGGGTTGTAATCATATCGGAAGACAAGCTCGGAAAATTACGATTAATCTTCATACAGGTAAGTAGGTATTCGATTAATCTATCAATTTTCCATCGCTTGTCTTCCGATATGATTACATTGTAGCTGTTTAAAGCTAGATGGTGCAATTTTGCATTATTTTACCTCCAATCCTAAAAATACCACAAAAAACACAATTAAGGCAGCAAAGTCGTTCAATTCAACTCTTTTTTAAGTATGAAAAAAAATCAATGAAAATTATGTCCTATAAATTCCTTAACCACTTAAATAAATATATTTTATTTATCATATATTATTGACATACAATCAGAGCAAAACAAATATTATAAATTGAACCTTAGGCAACGGAATACTTAAAAGGCTACCTATGAGGGCTAAGATATACTCAAATTTAAAATTGTATTGGCAAATATGTCACTGGTCGTACCTAGAGGTCGAGTATAGAATCTGAAGAAGTGTCAGATTTATAGGACTCTACCCTGCTATATTCTTAATGACATTTATGTTTACGACAAACTTAAAGGCTGCTCACGTGCTGGCGTGTCTTACACTATATCCGGTAAAGACGTTAACGTTCATACCATACCACTGTTTTTAAAAATTAAGTTGATCCACCTACTCAAGGTTTCAGTTATTGCGTGGTAATGTGGTTTTTTTGAGAGTTAAGAATGGGGATGTATAATTGAAATGAAGGTGCACGGTGACTTTAATGTACTGTTTTATAGAATTTGCGACACATAATAGGTAATTCTGTTTTTTGAAAATACGGAAAATAGGCTGGTTTTTATAGGGAGCTGAGGTTTAAATTTTTTCCGAAATCTTCAATTTTGACTGTAGAGTCTCTATTATTGTCGATCGTAATTTTGCTTAATGTTTGGATCCGATGTGCTAAACTTAGTGCCATAAGTGTTACCGTTTTCTTTGTTAGTTTATCAGGTGATAGAGATTGTAAAGGGTAAAGTGTTGATAAATATAGTAATACAGGTTCAACGTTCCATGTAAAATCGTATTTAGGTTTAGGGGGCTTTAACTTGTAGCTTCCCTTCAAAAATCCTTTTATTATGTATTAATCCCTATTAGGCGGTGAAACATAAAGTTATCTATAGGTACTTATCAAGACCTAAGAAGCTCCTTTGTTTACTTCGCGAACTAAAAAGGCCAGATAAACGTTTAAAATATAAGTAAAGACATCGAAATTTTGCTGTTACAGAAATTATAATACTTACTTATTAACACAAGCGTTGTATGTTAAATATTAATTAACAATTTGTTTTAACAAAAAATATTTATAGGTACGCCTATGTTATTACTATTAAGTTAGCAGCAGTTTAGACAGTAGGATAACGTTGACAGTAGTGTTGTTAGATATATTTTATATATCGTTGCATTATTATAAATACATAAAGTAAAAATACTAAAAGCTGGTGTTTTATCAACACAAGAACAAGTAAACCAATTTTAAAATCACAACATTGTACTGTTTCCAAGTTCCTTCTGAGATGGATGCAAACATTATTGGGATGGCGTGACCGGAAATGCTTCTTTGAAGAAATGCTTCTCAGACAGTTTCCTTGCCACCAGGAAATTTTTCCTGTATAAGAGATGAGGGTCTCTATAGAGAGTAACCAATTTTTACTCGATTTAAAACTCAACGGTTTCCCAACTAATAAACTAAGAAACAAGGTATACCAGGGTTGTAATAGCCACACAGGTACTACCAATATTCCGGTGGCTTCATCTTGTATAGATTTATCTAAAGCATTAAATATCATAGAAAACAAGGGAAAAGCGTAAAAATACTCATCATGCTAAGAAAATGTAAATACATCGACTGCTGTGGAGGTTGGATCCGGAAACCAGGAAATATATTTATTGCATTTTGCATTATAATAAGTTGCAAATAAATCTAACCGCTTATTATTTTCTGATATACCTGCTTGTTTAGTTCGTATTCTGTTTCAACGGAAGTTTGTCTTGATGCCTTATCGGCTTCCTTTTTTCTTTTGAAGCGATATAAGATGAAAAGAGTGTTATACGTTTTGTTCACACCAGCCTCAAATTTGAAAGGTTATATTGGTTAAGTTTCGATATTTTACGCTTCCCCCACGATTAATGCAGGATATTGCCGTCTTATTATCATTTCTAAGTAAGACTCCAATATTTTCATTTGATTTAGTAAATAATTGTAAGCCAAGACAAGCAACTTTAATTTCGAGCCATGACAAGCAGCTTTAATTTCAAGGTAATTAATATGCTTAGACTTGTCGGCTTCTTCCCAAAACTCGCGACCTTTTTGGCCGTTACAATAGCCTGTAGGAGATGCAGACGCATAAGAAAAAAAAACAAAATTCCAATGAAAACGTACTAGGCTTCATATTTACAGTATATTCTAGATTGTCTATCCACCAGCTAATAAATTGCTTTGTATCATTTGAAATTAATATTCTGTCATTGTACGATTTTCCTATTAAGGCCTTAAATTTTGCGCGCTCTTGTCTTTTGATACGATGACGACTTCGAGGAATGGCAGGAGTCGCTGCTACCAAAACAACAATAATGTTTGCAAAATCTCGAATTGTAGTACCTGTCTTGTTAACATATTTTTAAATTGCCTCTTATTGAATTCATTTTCTTAAGAGGTAAAGAAACGGTCGAGGACATGGTTCTCTGAATTAAGTCCTAAGTATCCTAGGTAAGTTATTTTTATGATGGTATTAACTGACTTTTTCTGTATTTATAATAAATCTTAAATCATTTAGGAGCATTATGCACATTCCAAAACAGTAAAGTGCATCAGTCAAGCATGACAAATGGTTGGTGTTGTTAGCTAACTGCTCCTACAGCTGTTGGCCCATGCCCCAATTGGTGTTGTAGGAACCTTTGCAAATAATTAAATTTGCACAAAACAATGTGCGGGAGATATTTAGTGAAATAGCTAACACCCTGTAAAGTATACAGCTGTTTTGCAGACAATAGTCTTCAGGAGATAATTTAGTCAAAACAATTTACACCCTGTAAAGTATGCAGATATTTTGCAGACAATAAGGAGTCAATGATTGCAATCTTAATATTAAAATATATACTGTTGGCTCACAGCCTTTTAATCGCTCAAGTGATGATAGAATTTACTGAATAGCCCACGGCTATCCCTCAGAAAATATGGCCCACGGCCTTAATGCCAAATATATTTTGCCATAACACCCTGTAAGGTATGCAGCTATGTTGCAGACAATAGTCTGCGGGTAATATTTTAGTCAAAACAGCTAACAGTCTGTAAAGTATACAGCTATTTTTCAGACAATAGTCTGCGCGTGATATTTTAATCAAAACAACTAACACCCTGTAAATTATACAGCTATTTTGCAGACAATAAGGAGTCAATCCATGATAGCAATTTTAATTAAATAGGTCCACGACCATATTAGAAATATATACTGTTTTTTGTCTCTATTGGAATTGATTATTGCTGCATAAACAGGGGAAATATTACACACAAGTGTATCTGATTATCATTTGGCGGTGACAAGTTTGGAGTTGGCATAATAAACAATCACTTCTTAGTAAGTCAATAGCCAACTTTTAGTGGAGAAGTCGAATAGGTAGGTCCTCGACCCTAGGTTTAATCAATTAATAATTTATAATAAAAATAATATTAAGAATGTTTTTTATTGCGAAGCCCTCGGCCTAGACCTATCCTTTTTCTATGCCCTCGGCAAGAATTTTTCGATTGAGTGCTATTTGTATGCAAATTATAAGGCCCTCGGCAAGAATTTTTCGATTGAGTGCTATTTCTATGCAAATTATAGGCCCTCGGCCTATGGACTATCTAACTCCATCTAACCAATTCTTTGTGGGGAAGTCGAATAGTTAGGTCCTCGACCCTAAGCTTAATCAATTAATAATTTTAATAAAAATAATATTAAGAATGTTTTGTATTGCGAAGCCCTCGGCCTAAACATATCCTTTTCCTATGCCCTCGGCAAGAATTTCTCGATTGAGTGCTATTTGTGTGCCAATTATAAGGCTCTCGGCCTATGCACTATCTAACTCAATCTGAATTTTTCGATGGAGTGCAAATTATAAGGCCCTCGGCCTATGCACTATCTAACTCAATGTAACTAACTCTTTGTAGGGAAGTCGAATAGTTAGGTCCTCGACCCCAAGCTTAATCAATTAATAATTTATAATAAGAATAATATTAAGAATGTTTTGTATTGCGAAGCCCTCGGCCTAAACATATTATTTTTCTATGCCCTCGGCAAGAATTTGTCGATTGAGTGCTATTGGTATGCGAATTATAAGGCCCTCGGCCTATGCACTATCTAACTCAATCTAACCAACTCTTTGTGGGGAAGTCGAATAGTTAGGTCCTCGACCATAGGTTTAACCAATTAATAATTTATAATAAGAATAATAATAAGAACTTTTTGTATTGCGTAGCTCTCGGCTTGGACGTATTCTATTTCTATGCCCACGGCAAGACGAATTTTTTGATCGAGTGCTATTCGTACGCAAATATTACAAGGCCTTCGTCTATGTACCTTATTCTCTATTTCTCTCGGTTGAGCAATGTATTGTGCCTTACTGAAAACCTGCATGAATATGAATTTAATAAGCCCTCGGCTTATATGCAAGGTTGTTTTAATTATTTAAAATAGTCTAGTTGTAATTAGTGAGCTTAGCGTAAAATTCAATACAACTTATCAACTGTACATTGTATCATTGTACGTAGATATTTGTTCGTAAATATTAGGCCCCGGCCTAGTCCTATATAGACAATTTATTAACACTTACTCGAGGAACTGGACAATATATTTTCCCTTCTTTTCGACATTTTATTTCACAAACACGAACACAGCACGTTTTTTCAACGTATTCGATGGATACGGAAAACAGAATGAGTAAGCATTGAGGTGCGATAGCAGGCTCGGGTTGAAGATAAAAAATGTTATGCTTTAAAAACGTATCGATGGGTATGGTGATTCAGAAACTACAATGTAATCATATCGGAAGACAAGCGATGAAAAATCCATATTTATGCGAATTGAACGAGATCTGGAACAGCATGGTGTTTTGAAATGTAATAAAAGAATAAAACCTAAAAATGTCTTGAATGATCAAATGCAATTAAACATATGTTTGCATTTCGAAGAATTTACAGAAAATTCCATTAGAGATGCAGAAAAATACTTGGATATTGATAGAACTAACATCCATAGTATGCTGCAAATAAATAATTGCCAGGCGTTTAAGGTCGCTAAATCAGAACACTTGAAACCCAACGATTATATTCAACGCTTGTATTATTGTATTGTAATTTAATGATAGATCGTCATTTTCTTGACCCTATTTTTTTAACAAAATTTGTTGGACGGACGAAGCGATCTTTACTACCTCAGGAACATTCAATAGAAAGAATACTCACTATTGGTTTGAAGAAAACAAAAAAAGATTCAAAATTATACAGCATCAAGGTCGCCGTAGTGTTCACGATTAACAGGAACCAGATAATAGGTTCTCTATTTCTGGATAATCATTTAAATGGTCTGGGGTACCTGGAGCTATTGACCAACAATATCAGGCCATTACTAGAAATCAATGATAAAATTATCGACTTTTAATAGATTTTATATATCCCAATTGGATTAATATCTGACGTCACCCTGTACATTTTGTAGCCGAACTAAACAACTAAAATTATATCTTATGGTATTATCTCTAAAAAAATGGCAGTGACCACCAAGGTGGGGGGTGGTAATTAACTTTATAATTAACCACTTTAATTAGTGGACTGTATTAAAATAGGGTGATGGAGGTGTTATTCATAGGGTGTGATTTGAAACATGTATCATTATAAATATTACATACTTTAATAATCCAAGAATTAATTTGCATCAAATGATAAATATATACAATGATTTCTAACTACTTTCAAGCATTCATCCTTTCACACATAGGACTAAATAGGTACTATACATACGAATAACTATTATTAAATGTCTAACAAAACTTCTTGATTATTTAAGTCTAAAATGAACTTTCTTTCTTTACTGAATTTAATTAACGTTCTTTTTCAACTAACTGCCTTTCCGTTCACACAAAATACCTTGTAATTTCCGTCTTCTTCGATTCTCTCAATTACCTTCACCAGGGATATAGATAAGACTTCAAACAGTTGTTTCGAATCTAGAGTACAGGAATAGATTTGCCTACAACAAATTTTCATCCGCCATTTTACCTTCTTCTATCTTCAGCACGAGAGACGCTACGAGCTGTATTGTCTCAAGAGAATGCGTTAAACCGCCCAAAAAGAATTCTTTATCCAAATTTGGACAAAGAGAACAGATTACAGCAAATATTTTATAAATACATGTGCAAACCAATGAGAAAAAATACTAAATTTCATGGTGTCAACCAGAGCTACGACTGGGCAGATGTACTTGGCGCCAAATTCATGCAAAGCGATGATTGGAGTGTTGAGTGTTTGTAAGGCACTAAAATCTAAATTATCCTACCGGCGGCGCGGCAGAGAGAATAAAGAGGGAAGTTGCGCGGGAGCCGATGCGTTTGAGAGGGTAAGAGCATGTTCTTGCTTTATTTGACATATTGTTGTTTACACAACATTGACTGAGACAAACATATATAAAATTGAGAACGATTAATAACAATTTCCTTGAAGAAAATGATCGGAAACCCAAATTTGGAAATTTTAAGAAATTTCACAGCTCCGGGAATTAACTTACTAGATGAAGTGCGCATTTCACCAAACGGAAGTGTGTAGAGAATAAGCCATCAACCGATATTTGAATATGCTTTTTATTTTTTAAAAATTTTGTACTTTGTGAGTCCTTATTATAGTATTCACGATCTCATAATATAGGTAGTAAAGTTTTATCTTTGTATTTATGTTGAGTGGAATTAATAACCCGTATGAATCAAGAAAATTCTCCTACTAAAATTGCACAAAAGCGAAAGTTGAATAAGCCAAGTAAGAAAACTTTGTAGTTCTTATAACTTACCCGGGTCAGTTCAACATAATTGAATGAGATAAGTAAAGCTGTGCTTTGCCTTTATTTTGCCAATGACCGCCAAAATAGATCAAAAAGAAAGAAACCAATACTTAGGTTGTGGGATTATTATATCCTTACTTACTCATAATGCGTCCGACGGTAACAAAATTATGGAAATTTGAGGGAATGATGCGTCATGTGAATTAAACTACAGATTCCTAATACATCTAATTTATTAGAAAAAACGTGCCAAATTATTAGAGAAAAACGTGCCGGACTATGCCTGGAATTCACGAAGGGAAGGAGTACGGCGGAGAAACCCTCGATCTAAATTCCTAAATCGGATTATGCTGTATAACATTTATTAGAATCATAAAATTTAAATTACTGTCCTGTGCCACAATTCGTAGTTCCACACTTGTAACAATACATTTAAAACTGAAAGGGTTGTTGTTAGTTAGCCAGTCGCCGCGTGGAAGGTACTGAGGTGCTAGATTACGGAGGCTACCTAGCTTTTTTTTTGGCTGTGGAAAGAATCCAACTGGCCAGCATCTCACTTTTTATTCGTCTTTGACATAAAGTTTACTAAAATTTGCATTACATGTATTTTCCTTCTCCCCTATTATCTACATACCGTATTCAAACTTATAAACTAATACATACACTTTTTGTTTTTGTATTTATTTAATTTTTTTGTTTTTGTCTTTTTTTTTAATTTATTTTTAATATAAGTACTTTTTTTTTGTATTTATATATTTTTTCTTTTCCTTTTTTTTTGTTCTTTTTTTTTAATTTAGTTATTTTTTTTTATATGTGCCTATATATTCTTTTTTTTTCATAATCTTATGTTTTTATTTAGTAAAAATGTATATAGTATTCTGTATACATATATGTTATTTGATCCAATTAAACTGACTAAATTAAATGGGAAGATCACAACATCTTTTAGGTCGTCAAACAATGACTCCCCAAAAACGCAGAGCCTAGGTCAACCCAATATAACGTGTTCTAAATCTCCTACTTCTCCGCATTCGCAATTTTCGCCCAATTGAATTCCAGTCTTTTTTTTATATTTAGGATATACTACTATGGCCACTGCGAATACGTGAATTTGTTCTTATAAAACTTCGGTTTGATTCTTTATCAAACCAGGGCTTGTTATTTACTTCATTACACATTGTTTTATAGGTGTAACCCTTGTTTGATTCACTAAAACGCTCCCGCCAATTATCATACATTCGTTTTTTAGAGAGTCTGAAAATATCAGTGTAAGGTATGAGTAAATCTGCAGTGAATCTGGTGATATTTGTGGCAGCCTTCGCCTTGCTGTCCACAAATTCATTCTCCGAAATTCCTATATGTGCTTTAATCCAAACTAAAATAATACTTTCATTTTGAATTTTTAATATCTTGCAAATAGTAATTATTTTTTTGATTATATAATTGTCAGGAGCCTCGTTTTTACATTTCAATAAAGCTTGCAACGAGCTTTTGCTATCGGTAAATATAACAAATTTGTTGTTTTCTTGGCATTCTATACAATATAAAAGAGATTCCCAGATAGATCACAATTCTGCTGAAAATATAGAAGAATAATCTAGTAGTCGAAACTGTCTAAATATATTTTTACCTTTATGGTAAAAGGCGCATCCGGTTTTGCCATTTAGCACCGAACCGTCAGTAAAGATATGTTCTGAATTTACAAACTCTGTGGACATGTCTTTTAAAATAAGACTTTTAGTGATAAGTGGGTTTGTATTATCATATGACTTTATTATTATTTTAGGGATCTCAAGCTATATAATATCTCTAAAATGATCATTACATTTATAACTGGGATATTCTCCCGTCAGGGTAAGAAATGGTTAGTAGATTCATCAAGGCCCTTGCGTACACTCTCAGTCATACTAAATTTAAAATCCTAGAACGAAAAGACAGCAAATAATACATTTTCTGTTTTCATTTAAAACAGTGTTGTTCACAGCATAAAACGATTTCATTAAATACGTACACATGTTATGCCATCAAATATGAATTATCCATGAGAATAAAAGAAATACTTGTGCAAATTATGTTAGTAACAATATTAACAGTTTTATTTTACTGATCTGTAAAGACATGTTAAAACACTGAAGCAAAGCAATTCCCAAAAAATAAACCGTACACTGCTCCGGCTTTTGACTATCTATCCCCGTTCTCGAGCGCTACGCTTTCGGATCTCCTCCGAAAAACCTCGCAAAACCCGACTTTAATTACTTATGACTTGTTTTTCTCTTTTTCTTTCCTTACATTTATATAGAGTGTCTCAAAACTGAATGTATAAGGTCTAATGAAATAATATTTTAAATAGGCGGGTTACCTCAACTTCTAAAAAGGTTAAGCTTGAAGAAACCTGCCATATTTGCTTTAGAAAATATAAAGAAAGAAGATATTGTTATACCAAATTTTTGTTGTCATGAATTTTGTTTTCTATGTTTAATGCGTTGGACATTAAATAATGCATATTGTTTGCAGACTATTTTATTCTTCAGTAAAACTGAAACATGGCGATAATCGTATTCCTGCAGTATGAGAAGATGAAGAAGAAAACATAATATTTTTAAGTTTGTTTAGAATAGAAAATTGGTATTGTAATAAATAATGTAGAACAAAGAATGTTCTTGTTGTTTTTCCTGTTTTTGCTGTCTGTTATTGGTGTTTTTGTTCCATCTTACCTCTTTTTTTTGCTTTTTTACTAATTGATTTGCTATTTTTACTGTTTGTTTTGCTGTTTTTGTTGTATGCCCGTTTGTTTGTGTGTTTTGCTGTCTATACGAAACAGTTGAGATGATGTATATAGGGTTTAGAGTTGAATGGTAATGCGATGGATGGAACTATTCTGCACTACTATGTCTTGTTGAAAAAATTAAAAAATTTTAAAACGGCTCTTGTAAATTTTATTTCTATGACTTAATATATAGAAAAATCTGTAATACAATTCATTCATTTTAGACAGCAATTACTTCATTGCAACAATAGCAATTTTTTTGATTATCGGGTGGCCCATCAAAGTGCGTTCTGCTGTCAGGCCGATTATAATGAATGAAGCCAGATAGTTTTATTTGCAACTGGAACTTTGTTTTATATAATGGAGGAATGTTCTTCCAGGCATCTAAGAGTTCAAAGAGAGTTGCGTGTTTTATTAATTATTCCAACGGAATTATTTTTAGTTCTTCCATCGTAAATTCAGATAACAACTTTTCCCCATGCATATGACATAGCATAAGATTTGATGGAGGACAGCAGTTCATTTTTAAACAACAATTTTGTTCCAGCCCTGATTCATCGGTTGGAATCTGGATGTTAGAAGATTCTTCTTCTATAGCCCTCAATTTTGCAAATCTTTTAATTTTGTACTTTATACCTACTAGTGACAGCTTTCTTTCCAGCGATTGTTGCATATAATGGAATCTATTATACCGACAATCCAGATTCGGACTAAGGAGCAACCTAAATACAATCCTTTAAATGCACAAATTGGTGTTTACTTGGGGAGAAATAAATTTATTCGGAGTTTATTAATGGCTCATTCATACTACGGAAATACTTGGTGTTATTACCACCAAACTATACGGTGAAAAACGCAAGTCAATACACATCTTGGGGTATTTCCCCAAAAGCTACGCTATTGAATAATAATCAGGCATTATTAGAAACTTGATCTATATTGCAACCTAGGATTCGTAGTAGTATAATTTATCATCTCTATATCAGCTTTGAAATTGTCATCCTGTATGTGTATAGAGTCAGCAATAACATTTTTCACATGTAAAAAAGAGTAAGTAATTTATGATATCATTATTTATCATGAAATGGTTTCTTTTCAGAATCTACAACATTTTTTCTCATTTAAAAAAATAAGTATGTCGTATTGTAAACATAGCTTGTATTATAAAAAAGTATTAGTTTGCTTTTCGAATAGAAAAATATATCAGTAATGTGCTATTTAATTTTTCCGATATTTCAGATTGCCGACTAATTTGTTGAAAAATCCCGCGTTTCACACTTAGGAGAGCTTTTTGATTTAAATAAATTATAGAGAATGAATTGACGTATCTATTATTAAAATGTCTATTTTCATTTAACTTTTAATTTGCTTTTTAATAAAACAAATAATTTTTTTCAAGTGATGTAAATTCTTTTCGTTTCTATAATTTGCTTTATCATTTTTGGCAGTTCTAATCACATCAGAAATAAATTTTATATTGAACGATATGAATATAAAATTACTGGATATTTCCAATATATCAATGTGTTATGTGATAGATTTTTTTTTATTAAAAGAGCAGAAAAATCACAACAAGACATATTAAACAGTGTAGCTTTAGGTGTTTGCATAACAGAATAGATAATAATATTTATTAGGATAAAATTATTTAACAAGTAAATATAGGAGATATTTATATTATATCTAACAATTATCTACATTTCATTTATTGTTAGTTATACATTTATAGATATTAACTTCAAATTAACTATAGATAGTAGGATGATCCCTATACGTATTTTTAAAAATTTTGATTTTTAACTTTTCTCATAATATTTCTAACTTTAATGTCTGTCATTAAATTTTGTTCCAAGTTATCATACAAAAATATGTTCAAAGTATTTAGACCAGGGTTATTTGTCGGTTATCTATGCACTGGTCTGCCTACCCAACAGTCTTACTTGTGCTTCAAGAATTTAGTAAAGTTATGTGATGGTGCCATGAATGTTAATCAACTGACTTACTTTTTAAATCATTTTCTCGTTTTAAATTGAATACGTTTCGCCGGATAAAGTTCCTTCATAAATATGTTGGCCCATACATTTTCTCTTGCAACATACCACACTATACATTTATTTTATTGACCTACGTCCGTGTATTCTGAGGATTCTCTCTGACCCAAAAATGCTTGTTCCTTCGATTAAAAATTCTTGCTGTAGAAAAAGAAGCTTCATCCGTAAATAATACGCTATTCAAAAAGAATTCGCAAATGCACTGAAATATTTCCTGGCAATATTATTATCGTCGCTTAATCTTTAAACATCAATAAATATATATAGGGATAGTATTTATAAAAGCCCCGAATGTTGGCAAGCTTTCTCGCATAATAGTTTGTTGCATTCGGCGTGAATCTCCCAAGTTTTCCTAAAACATTGCTTTAGCCAGTTTTTATCAAAGAAAAGTTGAAATTTACTTTCAAAATGAAGCAAAATATTAAGATGTTTAACTTTCCTTGATACGGTCCTAGTTCTTCGCATAACATATTGGTTTCTCTAAAATATCTAATAAAATTTTGATAGTAAAGTAAGGTAACTTATTTTTACTTTGCGAATACTAGTACACTTTAAGGATGTAAAACGATATCATAAGCACAATTTAATAATGCAATTTTGCATAAAATATTATATGATATTGTACATAATGTATGATGTATATGGTTCTTTTCTACTCTGATTTTCCAGGGATTTAATGTCAGCTCTACGCAGGGGGTTAAATGTTAAAGCCAAAAATAAGCAAAACACAATTTATATTGACTTTTGTTACAAAGCGTACACGTTACAATATGGTAACTATACCACAGGCTCATATATTGAATTTTCCAAAGTAAACTTCAAATTGTCTATCATTTTCGTGACACTCTCCACACTATAATCTTCGTTTTGTTTTCTAGCTTCGTTTATCCTATCTTTCCAAAAAGATCTTTTGCTTTCCGAAAAGATCTTTACCATTGGCTTTGCAGTATATTCATTTAGGTTGCTAAATTCTTTTGATAAATAACTGGATTTTCTTATAGAAGACTGCAAATTATTACCTTCGATGAAATCTGTTATAGGTGCCGATTTGTGAGGATCTGATGCTGAGTCTGAAAGAGCAAACATCGTTAAAAGTTTTTTTTTATTCTGTACTCATAAAACAGAGAGTTGCCACGCGCTTGAGCATACTGTGCTTTGGAGCTTGACCCAGACATGTCTTTCATTTTGAATTTTAAAATATACATTCAGATTTCCCGATTTCAAACTTAAAAAATATTAGGTAAGTCAAATATTTACTCTAAATTAAAACTGGAAGTATTAGGGAAAAATTGCGATATTTTTGAAAACGGATTTTGATATTTCTTGCTTATAAATACCCACTTTAACATAGGGAAATTGCCCCTAAACATAATATACATAAGGGTATAATGTCAAAGATTTTTTTTGTAACTTCTATATAAGACGTCACCAAATAATCACTTCAGTGTGTATAGCCCTGCCAAAAGTTAGTAAATCATTTCATACCAGTATTGGGTCGGAAATTACAAGATAAAGAGAGTAAATAAAATAAACATAAAACATATTTTTCTTATATTCAGGAACGCATTTTTTTAGTAAATTGAACTCCGTTGTCTGTTTCAGTTCAATGATACCGTCATCAGAATAGAATAGACTTAAAATATTTCAACTAGCGGCGGCACACACACAAAAGGAAAATCCTATTCCACTCAATTAGCGGTGCGTGTGCGGAGAAGATGGTGGATGTTGGATGTGAAGCGCTGTAGGTTGTAGTTTTCGAGAAATAACTTACTCGGAAGTCCATTCCAGGGCGAAGCAGTCCTCCAGACCAAGGAGTCTGGCAACAGGGACGTCCTAGATGTTCGCAACTGAATTGTATGTTGATGAGCAGCTTGTGTCTGACGGGTGTTTCTGTTTGGCACAACTCTGGGTGGAATCATAAATGAAAGCTCGTTCGAATACCTTCCGTAGTAGTATCGATAGTAAAGATATAGATCCGTCACTTTTCTTCGATGTTCAAGGTTATCAAGGGCTTTAGTCAACTCTGGGTCATCCACAAGATGGACTGCTCTCCTCTGTATGGAGTCCAATATCTTGAGCAAGTGTTTGGGTGCCGAGCTCCACACATGGGAACAGTATTCCAGAGATGGTCTTATCTGGACCTTATAGAGCAGTAAGAGCTGATGAAGTGTATACAACTTTTTTGGTCTACAGAGTGCTCCTAGCTTTTGTGCTGCTGCCTTGGCTATTTTATAATATGATTACGCCAAGATATGTTGTTTTCTACGTAGACGCCCAGCAAGCTTATACATGAGGCCAGAGTCAGTGTTTGTTCTATCATTGATAAGTCAGATCCTGCGGTGTTTGCTTTTTTTGAGAAGACAGTTGATTGCGTCTTTCCTGCGTTAAACTGGACATTATTTTCCTCACTCTACTACACGATGGCGTTCATATCCTCATTGATGGCAGAAATTTGATTTTCTCGCTCGTGTTGGGAACGAGCAGCGGTCAGTGAAGTCCGCGACATGATGTTGTCTGCAAAGACGTAAATAGAACTGTTTGTCCTGTCTAAGAGATCGTTGATATAGAGCAGGAACAGTATGTGAGATAATATACACCCTTGAAGATCTCTGACATTGATTTTAACGAGTGGGAAATGTCCATCAATACCAACTCGGATGCTTCGATCCCGAAATTGGAAATCCATAGAAGCAGTGCTGGTGGTAGTCCGTATGCTGTCAATTTGCTTAATAATCCGTCATAACACACTCTATCAAAAGCTGTGGATATGTCGAGAGCAATTGCATGAGATTCGCCGTAGCTCTCAATGACTTTGATCGACAGGTAGGTCACGCAAGTCTGGAGATCTCCTGTTGATCTGTGCTTGCGGAAACCATACTGGCGATCGCTTATGATGCCTGCCGATTCGAAATATTTTAAGAGTTATTCGTTGATTAGTTTCTCCATGATTTTGGACATGATGGGAACTAACGCAATTGGACGGTAGTTATTTGGAATAATTTTTTACCTTCCTTCGGGATTGGCTGAACTTTATCGCATTTCCAGCAAGAAAGAAAGTATGCAGTTCTGCCTGATAGGGAGAAAAGCCTGCATAGTAGAGCTGTTATTTCAGAAGCACATTTCTTAAGCACTACCGCTGGAACGCCATCCGGTCTTGTGGCCTAAGTGTCTAGTCTTTTGAGCATTTGTTTCACTTTGTGTTGGCGAAGTACGAGACCTGGCATTGAGGAATTCACTCTCGGGATAATTGAGAGGGTCTTTCCTTGATGATCTAAGGTAAAATTTGATGCAAATATTTCGGCAAGAATGTTCACTTTTTCTTTGGCAGTTTCCCCTATTGAGACGTCATCTTTGGTCAGTGGTGGGATTGACGTCTTAGAGAAACCTTGATTGACGGCTTTGGCAACTGATCAAAATAATCTTAATCCGTTAGGACAGTTAAGAAGCTTGTTCTTGATCTGATCGTTATATCCCTCCATGCTCTCGTCAATGGTCCGCTTGCACTGGTTTCTAGTCGTGATGAATAGATTTCAATTTTCGGCTGTCGAATCTCGGCGCCATTTGCCCTAGGGGGCATTTTTAGCATTGACTGCTCTCGAGCAGTTTTTCCTGCACCATGGTTTACTGTTTGAGATACGTTTCATAGAAGAGGGGATGAAAGCTCCCATACCAGCTAGGATAACTCAAGTTGTCTCATCAGCAGATACAGGTACAGGTGGTTGGCTCGAATTCGAGTCTATGTATGGGGAACTCGAAAACCGTAAGAGATACAGTGCCGGTCAGATTAAGGCAAAATTGTGCAATTAGGTGCCTAACATTATGCCGTTTAGAAAGTTTTAAAATTCCGAGTATTTCCGAAATATTGAAAAATCGTTATATTTTTTTCTTGGTGTTTTTTTCAGGGGTATTTTGATTCCTAAAGCAGACATGTTTTCAAGGAAAAGAAAGGTAAAACTCGCGAAGATCACGCCACTTTGCAGATTTGTAGTGCCAAACCTTTAGGGGTACCTGTGACTACTGTAATTTGATAGCAAGGTAACAGGTTGCGGAAATAAGATTGTGATATGATCAGCCCAACGGAGGTTTGGTCAGTTACGATATAGAGGTCAGAATTAGTTGTTAAGAATAGATTCATGAGGCTAGCAAAATTTTTTTGATACTCAGGTATCCTAGTAGGTTCGTCAACTACCTGAGTAAGTTCGTGACTTATAGCAAAAGGCTAGGCTTCCCTTCCTTCATCGTCGTTTTTGTTAGAGTGTTTCAACCAGACAGGTCGATGTTATGTACGCTGAAGTCTCCTACTATGACAATTTCTGTCGTTGGAAATTTGATCTGCAGAAAATCGATTTGATTACCAAGTTTTGAGAAAAGCCGTTTATATTGGTATTCGGTAGGTGGTCCATACAAGCAACAAATGAATTTGGTTGCTCGATCTGTGCTTAGTTTGAACCACATGACATCGAAGTCCTTGGGTTCGTATGTTCCTTCTCGTTGACAACATAAATCGTCTCATATAAAAACAGCTAATCCAGAGTTATGTGGAAGTCGGAAGTAAAGGTCATATCCGGGTATATTCAGGTGAACATGTGTAGCACTTGATTTCACTTTTGTTTCTGATAGAGTTAAAATATGAGGCTTATTTAATGTTAAGTGCTGGTGGGCCGAGTTAATATTTGTGTTGATGCCTCTTATGTTGTAGAAGTTCAATTTTGATTATGTCTTTTACTTAGAAGAAAAACGAGTAGTAACAAATTTTTGAAAAAAACTAGCCGTTTCCTAATTATGTTGAAAACAAAAAGTTATGTTGAAAACAAAAAATTATTACAAATATCATTTTATCAGAGAATGTGCTTCTGAATTATAAAAAAGTATGACTTAATTTTATTTTTGTCACACTCTGTATCCTGAAAATTGAACATTACGGACCCATATTTATATGATATATTTTACTCTTTTTTAATAGTTATATGTGGTTAAAATTTGGAAGACTTGTCTAGTGATAACCTGTATAATATTGCATTTATATGTGCTGCAAAAAAAAATTAAGAATTTCTTGTAGCTTACTTATATCCTCTTTTCGAAAAATTGATGCTTCTAAAATTGGCAACTTTGTATATTTAGAAAGTAATTGAACGTAGGTTTATGCTATTTCAAATATTCTTAACTTTTTCAGTAGAATTATAATTTAGATAATATATAGGGTCTCCCACTTATAAAAATTATCTATGACATCTTACCCCTTACATGGATCACGAAGGGTATCTATTCTAAAAATACTGGACATTTTAGTAGTAAACGGGTGTTGAATGTACCAGTTTTAAAACGTGACTTTAAACGAGTTATGTGTACTATTTTTCCTACGACAACCTATAAAGCACTTTTTAGGTTCTTAAGAAAGCGACTAATATCGCACTCGTGTTGAAATCAACTATTCAGCACTAGTGTTGAAAATTGCTTATTGTGTCATTCTCACGTTAAGTCAAAATGCCAAATCAATGCTTGTCAGTTAACACCATCCGCAATCTGTTTTTGCAACTACCACTTATGAAAATGAGAAAAAGAGCACAGTTAACGTGGCTAGAAAGCTCCCTATATTACAGGCGTGTTGAAAATTTTTTCAACACAGCTGTTGAAACGTAACTTTAACACTCTTTTTGAAGAGAGGGCGAGCATATTTGATTTGACTTTTCGACTTGACACATGTATATGAGTATATGACGCTACGAGTATTTTTCAACACCGGTATTGAAAACTGGATTTCAACACGCGTTTTCTTAAGAATCTAAATAGTACAGTTGGCGTCATTTTGGTGGTCGTAGGAAAAATTGCATACATTACTCGTATTCGTACTAAATAATTTCTTCGTTTGAAAACCGGAAAAATTGCATACATTACTCGTATTCGTACTAAATAATTTCTTCGTTTGAAAAGTAACACATTCATCACTTGTTATGTTATATATAATAATTACAGTACGACTACTTATTAAAATGAGAAAAAGTACAGTTAATTGTATACATTACTGGTGTGAAAGTGCGTTTACGCTAACGCCTCGTGCTAACGTAAAACTCAACGCTTGTTATGTAATATATTATTTTCTACAACCATCTATTAAAATAAGAAAAAAAACGGTTAACGTGACTAGAAAGCGCCTTATATCACGCGTATCGAAAAGTAATTTCAACACGAATCTATTTGAATAGATGGCGAATGCTGTTAAGTTGAAGCATATTTCATTTCGGATTTTGATTTGGCAGAGGAGGATAACGCACAAAGTATTTTTCAATACATTAATTTAGTACGGCGGTTAGTCAAACCAACCTTGCATTTTTGAGTGGAGCATTGAGATTTGGCACAGTGCTAGTATATACCCATACCTCACTTTTAAGAAGTGGAACCAAGTTTGCAACCACGGGAGAGTAGCAGTATGGCGGGTTGCATACCTGCCAGGGACAATTTTGAGAAAATCGCTAAACGAGCACACCCGACCAATTCTATGGGTGAGTACCACTCAAAAATATTACAGGAGATTTTCTGGAACGTAACTGGAGTATGTACCAGTCACGTTGTGGCAAATTGCCTACCCTCAGGCGCAGAAACTAATGCAGTCGATTTTGTAGTGTTAAGCTAGGGATTTTGGTGAGTGACTTCATTTCCACAAACAAAATATAAATAAATTAGATCCCAATGGTCCCATACACGTTCTTAAATCGGTATGCTTATAAATATAATAATATCAAAATAGTTAACTTTAGGTTACCTCGGTTGTAAGGTGGCTAGAAAACTAAAAGATTAAGAAAAGCCATATTTATTACAAACAGACAGTTTAACAGCATCATTTAAAGCGTTTAGCATTAACTCCATATCGTTATTAATGGGTAATATTATTCATTGTGCTACAATGAATCATTGTACTAGATGTAATCACGGAATGTAATAATATTAAATCTATTACCTACGTCACAAATTGGAGTTATAAATATCAGACTGGCACTTTTTTTGGTATTAATCAAGGTACTTAGAGCATGGGCAACAACAAAACTCATAGCAAAGGACTTTAGAATTAGCGCAGTTGCATTTTCCAGGGCATTTGTTTTTATATTTACATGACACCGGCGTTTCTTTACAAGCCTCTTGTGCTGTAGGCTTAGTTCTATACAGCAGCCTCCATCCTTCCGAGCTGGCTTTCCAGCCGCACACTGTCGGTGATGGCTGGTTCCGGATTGGGGAGGTCGCTTGTCTGGCGTTCTGCCCCTCGTATGAAGCCCTCAGAATTAAGCAGCGTATGAAGCCGACCTATACCTTAAAGGCGCTGGAGTGTACAAACCCGTTACTCACTCTTTGCTTAAGCATTTTGTCGGCATGACTGCGGGCAAGATCAGGCAACAGAAATGCAGGTGCATCTTCACTGCATTCCTTTTCAGTATTTATTTGCTTGATCACTTGTTCAAGTGCAACGTCACGTACTTTAGCTAACTGCTCCGATTTCTTAGTTAGTTTTTAAGTCTCGCACATACTTTGTCCGACAGTTGTTGTGGTACCATATGCCGAGCCTACCCTGCCAACCCGGGAGTGCGATTAAAATTTTACTGTCTAGTTTCTTTGTTGCAGCGGCTTCTATCGCATTTCTAGTTTCTGTGAAAGTCAGTCTATGAGTTGGATTGACTCTTGGCCCGTGCTTGCCACAGAAAATTCATTCTATCTTGTCATTAGCTGATTTCACCTCTTGTAGACTTCCCCGTGTAGCTAACTTAACGGATGGTGCGATATTTTCTTGACAACCAATCTGCATATCTCTCTAAGTTCTAGCGAGCTTGGTTGAATCGCAAGGTACGAAGCAGCGCTTGTGACATTTTGGGTTATTGGTTCTTAAATTATGCTTAATGCGAAGGCACGCATCTAACGCATCCGCGTTGGCATTACCAGGAATATTCCCTAGCTTCTGGTAAGCTTTTAGATTCCTACTCAGGGTAGCGATTCCTGCATCTATCTTTGCTGGCTTGTCTAGTGATGGATCGATGAGGTCATCTCCCTGCTAAGATTTCTGATACAGTATACAGAGACCAGTCAATAACGTCCCTACTTTGCTTTCTATTCTGCTGCTCTTCAACAAAGACATTTAAATCTTTCATGATACTAAATCTGTCAAAAAAGAAATAACCGATTTTTTTATGGCGGTGGCTCACACTAAAGGGAGATTCTATGGCGCTCGACGAGCGGTGCGTGTGCGAAGATGTTGATTGACACGGTTCTTAAATAGTTGTAGGTGGTAATTAGGGGGAAACAGATGTCCTGGGAGTGAGTTCCACAGTGATGCAGTGTGCCAGATAAAGGAGATATTGTAAAGTGATGTTCTAGGTATTTCCAGTTGTACGACGAACTGGTGCGCTCCTGCCGTCCGTCGCGACTGTCTGACAGGCGTTGCCAGGGGCGGGATGAGGCGGGCCAAATCCTGGGAACATCTGCCGTGAAAGTGTCTGTATAACAGGGACATCTCGACCAAATGTCTGCGGTGTTCCAGACTATCCAGATTCCGGGTCAACGCCGGGTCGCCGATGAGACGTACAGCTCGCTTCTGAATGGAATCAAGCAGCTTTAGGGTGTGCTTTGGTGCGGCACCCCAGATGTGTGAGCAATATTCTAAGCACGGTCTTATTTGCTCTTTGTAAAGCAAGAGCAACTGCTGTTGTGTATACAGTTTTTTGTTGCGAAACAGCGCATCAAGCTTCTGGGAGGCTGATTTTGCGATGTTAGCAACGTAGTCATGCAAGGACATATTGCTGGTGACCGAGACACTCAGCGATCCGATTGGCCCGCTGTATTGGCCCTCTTGGTAAACGTGGCTGCTTGGGTCTTTGCTGCATTGAACTGGACCAAATTTCTGTCGCCCAAAATTTGAACTTTCTCCAGGTCTTGATTAATTGTTGTAATCTGCTACTGTCTGCGGTGATAAGTCTCAGTCGCTGGTAAAGGTTTTTTTTATAAATTGGGAGACAAGGGTACTTAAAAGTAGAAAATTGGGAGCGGACTGCACCTCCTTGCATGTCTATCGCTTATACTAAACTAACTTTTTAATTAAAACCATTTTTATAACAATTGATTCTATGGCAAATAGAGCTTATTTCAGGATAAGCGAGAGTTATGCGAGAAGGCGCAACCCGCCCTCAGAACGACAACAAACAAGGTTAGAAAAGTCAAAGCGGCATTCGAGAAGTCAGGCATTGTCAGTTGTATCTGTTGACATTAAAAAGGGTACTGAAACAAGTGGCGTGGCCACTCGTGCCTGCGGCACGCGCGAGGCCCTTCGGGCCTCGTTTGTGTGACCTTCGGTCACACATTATTGCCACGCTCCTATCCGTACCGTGGCCTATAATTAGAAAGCCCTTATAATTAGAGTTACCAATCGCTAGTCGAATTTTACCGTGATAGTTTTCTAATTGGTTGCTATGGTAACCGACCGAGAGTCCGGTCGGATAGGTTATTGGGTATTTCCCACCCCCACTTCCCCCGATTTTCGAAATTTTATCGAGAAGGGGGGGAAATCGCAAAACACGTTTTTAAAGAGTAGGTTACGGTAGAAAAAAAAAATAATTTCGGCAAACGGAAAAAACCGTATTTTTATATCGACCTAAGCTTCATTTTGTCCCATAGGAGCCGGAACCTACTTGGAACCTATCGGTTTTTTTTTCGATCGATTTGAAATTCGGCAGGTAGGTAGAGGACCTCAAGGGCGACAAAAAAGGTTCTTTACGAAAAAACACATTATTCTTAGTTTTCCAGAAATCCACCGTTTAAATTCGAGAATGGTCGTAGCTCGAAAACTACGAGTGATACGGAAAAAATACATATTACTAAAAATGTGTATTTTGACGGTCTTTTGCCCGTATGTGAGTCGCCGAACTTAAAAAATATATATATCGCCTTTTTTTTCGAAAAAAGTGGATTTTTTTCAAAAAATATTTTTTTTTACCACCCTGTATATGGTTTTGGAAATTGAATTTTAGCGTTAATGACATGTAAATGGACCCCTTTAACCGTTTCCGTCATAAAAACGGATATTTTTTCCAAAAATTTTTTCGGAAAAATTCACGTGTATATATATACCCCAAAAAATCGAGATTTTCATTAAAGTGGCTTTAATTCGAAAACGGTAAGAGTTAGAGGGAAACTTTAAATAGAAAAAAGATGGGTCTCGTCGAGTACTATATTATTCCGTATCCAGTTTGATCGCACGACGTTTCGTTTTTTTTTAAATTGACCAAACGTGATTTTTATATTTTCTTTATTAGCTCGGTAACAAAAAGAGATATCTCAAATCGGTTTGCGCCGTTAGCAGCGTCGTTTTAAGGTCTATCGAAAAGGTCCTATACAGTTTTTCGATAGGACTTCAAATAAGGCAGGTATTCGATAAAATTTAATTTTTGTCTCAAAATCTTCCATTTTTCTTCAGATTTCGGCACGATATAGAGAAATTCGTAAGGGGATGATCTTTTTATATTTCGAATATCATATGGGGGGGGGGGGGGGGGGGGTTGGGTGCGCTGAGTTCGATTTTCACATCGAGAAGGATGTATGATTTTCCTGTACCGAAATATTTCGAAAAAAGTTGAATTTTTTCAAAAATTTATTGTTTTACCACCCTGTATATGATTTGAAAAAGAGAAAGAGAGAGTGAGAGTGAGAGTGAGAGAGAGAGATAGATATATATTGTATTGATATATTTGGCTTTTTCCGTAAATCGGTGGCCCGACGGTGGCAGGACCTCTACCTCTATCCCAAATTTCAAGTCGCTATCTTCAAAATTGCGACCTGTAATCGATTTCATCACATACACACACTTCAAAATAGTTACGTTGCCATGGTAACCGACTTGTCAACGTCAATCGTTATTTTTTTAAATCTTTACCTAAATACCAAATATCAAATCTCTAAGTCTTACGATTGACGAATTATGACAATTTTTGACTTTTTTTTGGTTACCATAGCAACCAATTTTTTAGTATTTTGCCATAAATTATTAAAATTATTTCTCTTTTACTCACATACCAAATATCAAGTCCCTTAGACGTAAGATTATAGATTAATAACGATTTTTTTTTGGTTACCACGGCAACCAAAATTTCAACGTCATATTCAATCAATAAGACGACCACATGGTCGTTGTTTATAGATACATGACATTTTACGACATTAATCCGTAGAAAATGTACGCTGTATTATTAATCGGTTTCCATGGTAACCTATTCTTGTTAACGTAAATCGTTAACATTTCATCACCTTAACTCATATATCCAATATCAAGTCTCTAAATTTGACCTAATTACCTAATTATGACCATTTTTATTTTTTTGGTTACCATAGCAACCAATTTTTCAATATCAAATTCCACCAGTAAAACGGTCCTGTATATAACACAATTCTTTCCGATATTAATCCTTATGGACGGACAAAAATGCCAAAAAACAGTAACTTGTCATGTTTTCACACCCTGTATATTAATCGATCGTAACCAAAATCAATATGCTTGTAGGGTTTGTGGACCTCTACCTCTATCCCAAATTTCAAGTCGCTATCTTCAAAATTGCGACCTGTAATCGATTTCATCACATACACACAACTCAAAATAGTTACGATAAATGAGGTAGTATAATTGACAAAAAAATCCTTCAGAAGTCAAAAACGGTAACAATTAGAGCAAAAGTGCAAAGGAACAAAAATACGTGTCTTACCGAATACTTTCATTTGACTTAATAAAAAAGAATTTTATCCTTGTTTACACGGACAAAAATGCCAAAAAACGGTAACTAGTCCTGTTTTCACACCCTGTATATTAA
>MU182357.1:53372-86400 GCA_016904865.1 Pissodes strobi | reverse complement strand
CTAACTTAACGGATGGTGCGATATTTTCTTGACAACCAATCTGCATAACTCTCTAAGTTCTAGCGAGCTTGGTTGAATCGCAAGGTACGAAGCAGCGCTTGTGACATTTTGGGTTATTGGTTCTTAAATTATGCTTAATGCGAAGGCCCGCATCTAACGCATCCGCGTTGGCATTACCAGGAAGCTTTTAGATTCCTACTCAGGGTAGCGATTCCTGCATCTATCTTTGCTGGCTTGTCTAGTGATGGATCGATGAGGTCATCTCCCTGCTAAGATTTCTGATACAGTATACAGAGACCAGTCAATAACGTCCCTACTTTGCTTTCTTCAACAAAGACATTTAAATCTTTCATGATACTAAATCTGTCAAAAAAGAAATAACCGATTTTTTTATGGCGGTGGCTCACACTAAAGGGAGATTCTATATCTCAATAAAAAAGTAGAATCATCTTAAATGATTCAGTAGTCGTTAAAATACACTCGCTGTATTCATATTTTGAGTTTAAAAATTTTTGCAAATCATTATAAAAGTACATTTTTAAAGAAACCATAAATTTGCAAGAAAATAGTATCAAAAAACAGTGAAATCTCTAAACATAAACAAACAAATCTAACCAAACTTTTAATTTGAGTAAATGTGCATGAGCATCATGTTTCAATTCGGTTCCGATCCATTCACCGTCCTCGTGCACGTCAAGTTACTTTAAACCCCGATATGATCCCAGAAATAGGTGATATGATTTTAAGACTGAAAACGATTTAAATATTTGTTTCCACGAGGCCATGAGGATTTCAGTAGCCAAACCGTATTCAAAACGATTTCAATTTTATTAACGGGGAAAAGAATTGGATTCAAAATTATTTCGAAACTCCATGAAACCGTGGTAATTATAAGAGAAATATTTTCTCGTATTTCTGTTGAATATACGCAGGAGTTCTCTAAGTCATTGCATATTTACAACGTAGTTGCTTAATGGTTTTGTAATAAATTCAGTTATAAGCATTATTTAACAAATTTTGGGCTATGATCAATACCTTTGTAACTTTGGGAAGACTTTCGGCACTGTAAGGTGTCTTCCGCAGTAACGTCAGCTATAGCACTGGATACATCTGCTACATCGGCACATTCATCATTTGTAATTTCTGAGAGCCTGTCGCAAAATTCTTCAACTTCATCTATTCGCTGACGAATTGATCTGAGCTTTTGACATTTCATTTGTCCTTGTTTCTTTAAGATATCCTCGATTTTGGGGTCTTGTGATGGGCCTAGAATTGGTTCAGAATTTACAGTGATAGGTTGGATTTTTTTGCATTTTTTCACAGTTTATTAATAAATAAATACATGTGAAAATATAGTACAATTTGAGTATGAAGAAAGAACTGATCAAACGTTGTCAATGTCACAACTACATGCTATGAATTTGCTCCTATCACAACAATATACTGCACCCAAAAGGGTTACTGAGATTTAAAAATAAATAGTATATTGTGTAACTAGGAGGAAAAGCAAAACATTCCTGGACGACTGTGGTAGTTGCTGGACGAGGCGCAGCCGAGGCCAGCAATACAGGAGTCCAGGAATGTGCTTTTCCTACGAGTTGCACATACTATTTTTTATCCGATCGAAATTAATTAGAATACGTACTTATATAAATAGAGCCAAATATTACTGTAAATAAACACGGTGTTTTAAATTTAAACTCAACATAATATCAAGCTTTGAATTGAGGGAGCTTGAAGTTTATTGCGTAGCTACGGAAACTACAGCTAAATGTTACTTTTGATAGACGTCAAATCTGACAAACAAGGCGTTTGAATATGACAGAAATGTTACATTCCCGGCCTAGGACGGGAATGTTATATTCCCGGACTGTTATTTTCTAATCTTGTACATTTATTGCATGTTGCCAAGCAACGAATACAATATACTGGAATCATGACTTTTGCGGTGAGAAAACACATCGGAAAGGTGTCGTTTTTCGTCCGATCGGATAAAAACCAAATTACTATATGACAAGGGCAAAAACTAAATGAATATGGAAAATATAACATCAAACTGTTTAACATTATTTATATTATTTTTTGTCGTTCCTAATTTATATCGGAGGAGAGGCCTCTTTTCCCCATACGCTTTAATCTAGTTTGAACCTTGTTATAACCAGCGACGGATTTAGAGAGTTTGGGTTTAAATCTTATTATTACTCTCAAAGACTCAATAACCCTCGAAACAAAGGCGTATTTATAAACTTGTGTTCAAAAGTGTTCTTATTTATCATATGTCAACCATCTAGAGTTTAATAAAACTGAACAGCAATTCTAAATATTTTTTTGCGTGAAATAACTGTTTAGTAATAAGAAATAATCTCATTTATATATCCATAAAAAACAGCAAGATAACATCAAAACAGTCATTTCTTATCCCCTAAGTACATGCATTGAAGAAGACGAAATTACCAAACAAGAAAAAGAATAATAATACAAAGATAATTATTGTGAAGCGGATCAAAATTTGAAAACTAAATAAATATTTAATTTCCTGATTTTAGTTTAGCGCTTAGAAATAGTAAAGGCGTATTTGCAGGTTGTAGTAGTTTCCTTAATTTCTATCAATTTATTTCTAAAAGTAAAAATCAAACATCGCAATTATAGGGTAATTCCGGGAGAGATGGCACACCTTTTTAATATTTTAAATAATTCACAATATACTGGTAAATTGGAAGTCCCTCATAGTCACAAACGTTATCCCTGACTAAATACGCAAAGTAATATAGAAAACTTTTCCATTTTTATTGTTTTTTATGCCACACAAAACAAAAGTAAAATTTAAGGGTAAAACCATCTCACCCTATCGTCATGGGTGAGATGGCGCACAATATAAAGCAAGCACAAACTTTTACAAATCAGAAATTAAGCATTAGTAAAACAAGGTTTTTATTGTTTATTAATATAATAAAAAACTACAAAAAGGATTCATAACTAATAACTAAAAATCAATTCTGGCACATTAAAAATATAAACAGTAACATGGCTGGATATTACAAAACTGTAAAAACGCATAAGTTTTTCTTTTCTTCCACACCGCAAAGAATGGTTTGCATCGTAGTGCAACCTTCATGCAGCCATCTGTGACAACTAACACACTGTAACCAGTCTTCTTTGCTGGGAGAGATGGCTCACGCCATCTAACCCAACCCGAGTGGGTGAGATGGCGCAGTCACGTGCTCTTTACTGATTGCGTATGTTTATTAAATTTCAAGTTAGAACAATGCTACCCGTCGACAATATGAAATCTATAACAATACAATATTTCAATGTGTCGAAAAATATGGAGCATATTATCTTTGTGGATGGAATTTCATAACAGGGCGGCACAGCAGACACGAAAACCATACGCAATGAACTTCGAAATGTGACTGTGAAGTCGGCTTGGTCATAAAGACGGGAAATATTCAACTGCGCCATCACAGCCGCCGCGCCATCTCTCCCGGAATTACCCTACATCGAATTTCAATTTATGCGCATAAAATTGGTGCCATTCGGGGACCTCACTTATTTGAAGGCCTAAAGGTTCAGCTTTGTCAGCGCCATTTTAGGTCGCCTCCCTGGTTATACGTGATATGACCACTTAATATTTTTGACGACTTTCTAATGCAATTTTTAGATTTCGTAGATAGTAATCTATTTAGCTTTGCTTCATTCTAGTAATTCCCTTAATTTCTTTCCATTTATTTCTAAAACTAAAAAACGAATATCGCAACTATACGTCTAATTTCAATTTATGCGCATAAAATTGGTGATTCGGGGACCTCACTTTTTTGGATATGACCATATTAGTATTTTTGTAGATATTATTATGTTCTATATTGTTGTGTAGGAGTCATGTTGATCAGGGGCAGACTTGTCCTCGAAACTTCGAGCATTTTCTAATTTAGGTAGCCCTAGCACTTGTGCTATTTACACCCTGGAGCCAGAGCCGAAGCGGTCTTATTCAAAAAGCCTACTACTGATCTGAAATAATAGGCAACAATTTATCTTATTATTATTTTTTAAGACTTTTCAAAGCTCAGCTTGCAAGTTTTGAGCGTCCATTTTGGTTTTAAAGCACTGGTATAGTTTCAGGTCGTCGAAAAATAATAGAAATCCAGAGTGCACGACAGAATTGCCAATACGGTTTATAAATAAGGGAACCCCCTCTTTGGGAGTCCAAAGAATATTGAGATTTCATTACAGACAAAATTAATAATGTGTACATACTGGTTGCGATCCGATCAAAACTAGAACACCAATTCACAACTGGCTCACAAAAGCCTAAGACACTCAATGTATGTGGAGGCAGATTATGATTCGCTTTATCGAGTACCTTAGAGAAATCAGTGTGGATGCTATATACACATATCCTTCTCTTAAAGGCACTCAACAAGTATTGCTTATAAGTAAGTAGATTGTTACTCGTAGATTTATTCTAAATAAACCCATGTTGTTCACCGACTAATATTGGAGATATAATAAAGACAATTAATAATGCTCTTGTTCAATTTAGAGGCATTAGAGAGAAATATTTGGGAAGAGGTTGTTTTAAATATTTTAATAAAAATAAATCAATGCGAAATTAGCCAAAAAAGCTTGTTACCGATTATACCTATTAGTTCCCTACACCTCGAAGCAATTTCGTCTCTAATCAGTTTATCAAATAGTTTGGAAACTACTGACTGTATAGATATACCTCTATAATTGCCAAAATGCTGTTTATTTCCAGATTTAAATATGCCTTAGAAATCTTGCCTTCCAATAGTTTGGAAAACCATCTGATCCAAGCGAAAGTTGAAATATAGAATGTAAGGGTCCGCTCAGAGGGTAAACACAGTTTCTAACAAAAGCAAATGGAACATGGAACGCCATTATGACCAGGAGAATAGCATGCCTTCAGGTCCGTAATGCTGTCACATACATCAGTCATAGATAAAGTTAAAGTGAAAATATCTACTGACTTTTCTGCTAAAAGATTGGACAGTTTAATATCCCTATTGGTATAGGAAGCCAAGAAAAGTTGAAGAAACCATCTCTGCCATTATCTGCTGATTGGTCCCAAAAACATCGAATTAGGATACGCTCCTGAGTCAAGAGTTTCAATCACGTGTCTCCAAGAGTAGTTAGGGGTGCTTGCAGTTTTCTCCTCAGTTTGGCTCATATGTCTTGAGTAGCAAGCTGTTTGAATGGTTTTACGCCCTTCATGCATGCATTGCAGTTCTGCCAAGACCTGATGTACTTGACCTGTTCGTTAAGACAATAAATACTTCTTGGGAATTGGGAGTGTTCTCTTCTTGCTTAAAATTATCAAAAGTAGTCCCACTTCACCAGGGGGGGGGGAGGAAGTTGCTGACCCCTCTAACTACCGTATGATCTCCTTACTATCAATACTGTCAAAATTCACGAATAACCGCTTTTATAGCAAGACTGGGTGCAGTAATTTCTTGTGACTTGCCCAAGGTATTTGATTCAGTCTCCAGGGCTCTGTTCTAAGATCAATTTTGTTCCTTTTTTATATAAATGATATGGTCACCTTAGATATAAGTGGTCAATTTACCCTATTCGCAGATGATACAACTAAATTCAAAGTCAAAGTAGCTTTATTGTCCGAATACTTAGTACACATTGACACCAATCTACCAAAAGAAAAGAAAGGAAGTTAGTTTAATCAAAAACAAGCCAATCTAATTTTAAGTATGATAGTCAAGCTCAATTTCTATTAAGTGAACAAAGGATAAAGTATAAATAAAGTAGAACCACTGTTTACTATTTGCACAAATAAAATAGGACATTATACAAAATAAAACGAAGTGCAATAAAATATAATATTATGGAACAAATTAAGCATAAAAGCAATATACATTTAACAGCTGTATAAAATTTACAGACAAAACATACCAGACAAAAACAATACAGGTAAAACACAAAATACAGTATCAGTATCAGTAACAGAAGGGGTCGCCCCTAGCGGGCCTTGCACTGAGGCCTCCAATTATTGGGTTCGTTGTGCCCCCAGCCCGCATTACAGAACCTCCAGGATGCCTGTCTTCCTTAATAGGCTATTGATTATGTCTTAAAAGGGCAATAAGGAACTAAGACGTTCACGGGTTTTTATTACAGGAATCGATCAATGGGTTATAAATGAAGAAAAAACCGCGGAGTGCTGTTAAATTAGAGGGTGGAACTTGAAGATAGGAGTGAAAAACCACCCCTTTTGATTTTTCAATATATGTCGTAAACAAACCAAAATTTCGATATAACTCATATGAAACTTTTTGTAGAGAATCAAATTTCCCATCGGAATAGCATTTTTTGAATATAGAAAAAAAAATTGATGCTGAAACAGTCGAAAATTTTGATTTTTTGATTTTTTTTTGCCTTTTCGCCTGTATCTTTTTTTTGGGCTTAGGTAAGTATATATGCTTGAGATTAAAAAAAATAGATGAAATTTCCTTTAAAATGGTGGGTGGAACAATTTTTTTGCATGAAAATTGACCGAGATATGGCTATTTGAACCTTGCTGTTTTTTTGGCATTTCATCCCTCTTGTACGAATATTGTTTTTGTTCGCATTTTATTGAAAAAAATTACTGTTTACCTAAATTAAAAAAGTTTTCTTACGTTTATTATTTAGTAATACCTGACAAGTACGACAAATTAATCTTTGGAACAATGGTGCTACTATATTTCAATTCAACAATATTGTCAAACTGCATATCGATATCATCATCTATATCATTAGTAATGTCGCCTTCTGCAATATCAGTTTCTTGTATATTGTCACAATTAATCCCCATGCATTCTTTACAAAAAATTGAGCAAGTAATATTAATCTTTCTGCAACCACAGTTACCATGGCAACCACAAGCAACTTTTTTCATCAAAATCTCTGGCGCTGGAGGTGTCGTTGTTCGAATCGCAATTAACCCGTACTTGGACATTTCCAACCCCAACTCAGAGGGTCCAAGATATTTCCTTTCCACTGCTGCATTTGACGATAAGTCCTCAAGCCATGCTGTTTGATAGCATCACGTGTTGGTGTTAATTGCGTCAGAGAAAACTTGGCATTTTTAGACAGCTTACAAAACTTTAAAAATCGGCAGTTGCTCAGACTCATGTTGGTCTTTGCCCCATACAAACAAGCTGCAATGTATTCCGATGCAGAGGTAATATTTGGTTCAGTTGCTTTGTCACGTAAGAATACTTCCATGTATGGCTCAAGTCGTACACTGTTTTTATATATTTTTTTGACAATGTTAGAGAAAGCTGAAGTCGTATCACAACCACTGTAGGCATGAATAAATCCTAGATACTTCTGCAAATGAGAAAAATTAAAACTATTTTTATCAAACAATTTTGACGCCACTTTACTGGCGTGTGGTTTCCATAAATATACATTATCCTTTTGCAACTGAGATAAAATAATGAGAAGGTCCACATCTTGTCCAACAATAACAGCATTTTTAACATTGATGCTTTCTCTTTTGCGCATTCGACAATAAGAAAATCTGCGTCCTCATCTGCTTGCACTGCATCAATGTATACTCCCTTCAATTTTTCAATCAAATATGCAATGAAGTTCTTTTTATTGCTTTCATTTGATAGAAAGTTGTCTGGTTTTGTTAGTGGTTTTAAGTCATCTCTAATTTGAACTACTGGACCAATTTGCTGTGTTCGATGCAGCCTCTCTGGATTTTTTCGTGCGGGTGTCTGAGCCGCTTGGACAACCATCAAAAACAACAGTACATTCGTGGTAAAAGGTTTGCAAATGACAAATAAATTTTATACTTATGTTTGCAAAAGTTTCATTACTGTTCCATACCATTTTATGTACTAAATATCCACCATCAATAACATGGTGAATATTACCGAGAGGAGCATCTTCAAGTGGTGTCAAAAAATTCATACAGGTTGCATAGAAGCATTCTTCTAAAGAGTGTGTCAGAGTCGACAACAACAACATCGTCTGCATCTAATCAAGAGTAGGTACAAGAGGGATGAAATGCCAAAAAAAAAAGCAGCAAGGTTTAAATGACCATATCTCGGTCAATTTCCATGCAAAAAAAATGTTCCGCCCACCATTTTAAACGAAATTTAATCTACTTTTTTTTTTATCTGAAGCAATCCCTATACCCCTATCCCTATATCTAAGCCTAAAAAAAAGATACAGGCAAAAAAGCAAAAAAATAAAGGAGGACCAGGATTAAAGTTTTATTGTATTCAATAGTCTTTTCAATCAGCGTTTTGATGATTTCTAGGCGGTCATTTGTTCCATACTTAGCTCTAAATCCGGCTTGTCCAGGAGATTGATAGAAGTCTAATTTTGATGTTAGCCTTTTAGCGATTTTTTTCATTAACAGCTTGTATGTACATGTAGGATAACAGGCTAATCGGTTTATAGTTGCTCAACTAAGTCATATCCCCCCCCCCCCCCCCCTTCCAAGGATTAAAACGTTAACTAATTATATTACCAAGATATCTCCGATTTGGAACAGGATGGAAACAGCGTTATTTGCGAAAGAGAAATATTGTGATAACGATTTCGCGCTCGTAACACTGAGTTGCGTCATTAGTAAATTTTCATCAGCATTGGAGGTCATGAAATATATCATGCATACATACATTTCATCCAGTTTCAGCGGAGCACATTTCGCTATGCTTCTGTGTGATATTTAAATTTTCGCATTTAGAAAAAATCTTATTAAAATAGAGCAATGCTTTAAATAAAGTCAGCATGTCGGCATAATATTATGACAGTGCAACATAACGTAATGTAATTTAATATAAAGTATAGTTACGTAACTAATCGTATTTTAACATACGAATAACTTAACGAGAGGAATAATAAGGGTGGAAAATAAAGGTTGCTAGTTATGTTTAACTTTTGTCTGATTTGATTAGTCTAATGTCGGTGAAGTTTGGGAATAGAGTTTTATTGGCATTCGAGTCTTTTTTATGTTGTAGAGCAATTCGGTTAAGGCTTTTTAGACAAGTTTTTTACAAGCGAGTTAATTTGTTACTCAGACAGGAAATTGCTGGTTATCCCGTTATAACTTACACACCAATTAAATTATGAAACCGGCCAAAGTGAGGCAAATATTTATTCTAAAGCTTTTGAATTTGGATTATTGCAGTAAACCACTTATTAGATAAATATTATTAAATAAAACTCACCGTTTTTGCCCAGCGTTTCGGACATCTCATTTAGGTTTCCTCTATTCCACATCTTAGTGAATATATCTTCAGAGTTATTTTTGAAATATTTAAGACCGTTGCCGCTTGCAGCTTCTAAGTTAACAATATTATCCAGGTGACCCTCGATTTCTTTTAAGGTATCCTCAATTTTTGGAAATTCCGGAAACATTTCGTTCATCTCTTTTATCCTGTCTTGCATTTTGGAGTCGCTGAGTATATTATTTGAAACTGAAACGTAAAGTGAAAAACTTTTCAACTTCTATGGATTTGGCGAGTTGGTGTATCGAAATAGATCGAAAGTTTTTCAAGATGGTAGATCAATCGAGATTATACGTAATAAACGCGATCGTTCTTATCAAAATCGTCAAGAGAGATACGGGTAAAAAGTAATTTTTACTTGCTAAAATTATTACAATAAAAACAACTTACGCATTTGCAAACCATATTTCTTTGCAACATCATCACCAGTATTTATTTCTTCCGGATATTTTCCATTTTCGTAAAGAAGTTCCAAATTTCCGCTCTGAGTAAAACAATCGTTAACATTTTTATACTGAATTCTAGGAAGAGTAAAATATTTTTCTTGCATTTTTTGTAATTTATCATTAATATTGGACAGAGCGTTCATGATTTTATCATTGGTAGTTTTCTTTTTTAGTGGTTTTACAACTGCTGTTGGTTTTGGTAATGTTTTTTGAATTCTCTCATGACGAGTTTTAAGGTGTTTCTGTATTTCTTTCAGCTGTCTCTCAGCTATATCTGTAATACTTTCGTGTTCAAGATGCGCTACTTCTTCAATGGTATTCAGTTTTTGTATGATAGTCACTGATTTTTTTGGTTTGTTTACAACTGCCTTGCATTTATTAGCAATTCCAAGATCGACATTTTCCATTAAATCTTCTTTGCTTCCTTTATGTGCAATAGATTTTATTATTGGTTTTAGCCTGTTTTCAACTATTTGTGTTGCTCTTTCTGATCCATAGTGCGACTAAAAAAAAAGGTAGTGTAAATAAGATTAATTTTTAAAATAGCCACTATTTTTTTTTGGTTTCCTTACAATTGTTTGGCATTTATGAGCACTCCTACTATCAACATTTTCTGTTATAATTTCTCGGCTAACTTTAAGTGTACGAGATACTCTTTTTGGTTTTATTTTGTTTTCAATTATTTGTACCGCCCTTTCTGATCCGTAGTATAACTGAAAAAAAAACGGATGTATAAATAGTATTGATTATACTGTCTAATCAGTAAATAGCCTATTAAATTTAGTATTTGATTTCGGATATTATATTAAAGTTTATACCTAGGTTAATCATATAGATTTTAAAATTCACATCAGAAATGAGATAAGTTCACACTGGTATTATTGAAAATAAACATTTACACTACATAATCAAAACAACTTATTTGAATACTCGGTATATTTTCAACTCATATATTTATAGCCGCTTTCGTTTTACCATTTTGGGTAGCCCAGGGGTGAACCATTCAGATCATTTGCGTTCGTTTTAGCCAAGTGAACTGAACAGATCTACTCAAATCGATACCCCTCTGCACCCGCAAAGACCCTAGTTATTTTTAGGATCATTTAGCATAATTTCGGGGCAGCTGTCACTAGTGTCAATACTGTCGTTCAAAATTTTTGTTTTTGTTTGTATTATTTAAATAATTTTAAAGATTAGTACAAATTTTCTAAAGAAGGAAAATGAACAATTTGATAATCTTTAATCCCGAGTCAAATGCTACTTATAGCGTACTTCTTTCTGCAGAAGATATAAAAAAAGCAGAAACAGGTTTGTGTAGAGCTTATTAGGAAAATTGGTTTTAAACAATGATCTGAAGTGATCCGTTCACTTCTATTCACCCTTTAGAAATATTAAAACGAAAGCGGCTTATGTTGATTTGACATTGGACTTCTTCTCCGTCTTCGGTCGAGTAAGCACGCGTTCCTTAGCGGCTCCTTTGTCACCATTTTACGCGAACACGTGGCTATCGTTCAGTGACCGTGGTTCCTCCCCGAGGAAGAATCGGGAGTCTTTGCCAAAAGAAATATTCATTCACGCCGCGCCGCCGGTACCCCGACCGCGGGGGGTATGTCTTCGTGGGACCATTTCTGTCTGTGTCTGCTAAGATTCGGCCTAGAGCCACCATTTTGTATTTGTTAAAAGTATTTGTTGTGCAATCCGGAGTCACCAGCGGCACAGGCTCGCCATACTGGAGGTTCCCATCAAGTAGGCCCCTCAACCTGGAATAACGTGTAACACATGCAGAAGGGTAGCTCTGCCTCTGTCTAAGCCCCGGAAGAGGGGTGGAGATGGCTGAATACCAACCGGTGAATGCCAGACTACGTAACGTAGTTACATAAAGAAGAAAGACTATTATATTATCAAGAAATGAAACTGTACATATTTTGGCAACCCATATGGGCAAGGTCGTGCGACGCACGACGGCGCGGCGCCAAGGCCTACGCTCTTTGAATTTTAAAGATATTAAAACCATTTTTTAAACTCATCATATATAAACATTAGTACTAAAAAGTATAGAGTAGTTTTCTTCAAAAATTTCTACGATCAACTAAATTAAAAATTATATTTCTGCGTTGGACTTATATGGACACTTTTTTTCTCATTTGTTGGCTTTGCCTACACATTCTCAAATAGACTATTATATATCATTTAATGAAAAATTTATAGCGTGTATATGTGATCTAAACATCACTTCATAGTTACCGGAAGTTCTATGTTGACTGTTTCAACACATTGAGGTTCCTTCTTTGTTCTGGGAAATCTATAAAAGCTACCAGATCTTGTTTTATGAGGCACGTATGGTCCAGCCCCATGCTCAGTTGAACTTGATTTTCTATTAACACAATCTTCATAAACAGCTTTGAACTCTTCAAAATTCGCCTTTCGTTGTATGATATCCTTCGTGGGTCTTGGTTTGTTCCTTTTCTCTTCAATATCCTTGAAACGGAGTTTTTTCACTTTAACCATTTCTTGAAATAGGCTGCTTTGTGAAACCACATTTTTCTTGTTCATTTTATACCTGGTTCGACTATTTAAGAAGCTTTTTTAATAAACGGTTTTTAAAAAGTGGCAATGACATTTTGACACGGGAATTTTTGACATAATTCTTTCTTAGTTACAAGGGAAGTCGAAATTATTTAGCTAATTGTCAAGAACCTCTACAACTTTCAGCGCGTCTGAGAATTGCCTTTGCTGATAAAGTTAATAATCTAATCCAAACTAATTCAATAAAGCTTATCAACCGAAAATAATCAACTCTGTTGGCATTATTTTGTAAAGCAATCGAGCTAGACACTGGGACGGACGGTATAAACTTCTAAATTTATATCTCAAACTACTCAAACATAGCAAACATATTCTATATTTGCTGAAATTACACTGATTTCTGTGAGAGATAATTATTATTCTCTTAGTTCAACCCTTGATTACGCACGCAGCTGCTGTTCTAAATGAGCTTTTTATATAGACTGTTATTAGCTATATTTTAACCATTAGATAATTCGAGTAAAAATGTATTTATGAGGCAAGATATATTTTAAATGTCGGGTTTTCGAATACTTACGATGATTTTTAAATTAACCTACAAAAACCGCATTTTTAGCAATTATCCAATTAAAAACTTAAAAAAAAACGTTTAAGGTTTATTATTAAATTATAAGAAAATTATATAGCATTTAGAATTTGATGATTTCATGAGATGATAAAAATGAAAACGACTGAAGATCATTAAAGTAGAATATAGAACTTTTCCAAATAATCTAACTAAAACGATATAATCTCAATGGTTTAATGACTAATTAATTTACGCCTTCACTTTATACTAATGAAGCTACCTATACTATCATCATAAATTTGTTGTCTTAAAATATCACTTTCATTGCTGAGTAAAGCCAAAGCGTTGAGCCTGTCTTCTACCGTGAAGGTTTGAGGCTTGCTTTTGATTAACCTGCAGTTGATGGACACATCTCAGACACATTAACCATCAACGCGGGCTTGCCTCAGGGCGCAATACTTTCACCAACTCTGTTCCTCATCTATATTAATGACCTGCTCATCGAAACGAATAATCCTGTTTACAGTTTTGCAGATGACAGTACCCTTGTCTCCCACTTTAGATCAGAAAAAACCTTACCAACGACTGAGACTCATCACCGCAGACAGGAGCAGATTACCGCAATTAATCAAGACCTGGAGAAAGTTCAAATTTGGGGCGACCGAAATTTGGTCCAGTTCAATGCAGCAAAGACTCAAGCAGCAACGTTTACCTAGAGGGTAAATACGGCGGGCCCTGATATTATTATGGTAGGATCGACCATTCCTTCATCCTCGTCAATCGAACTGCTGGGAGTCTCGATCAACAGCAATATGTCCTGGCATGACCATGTTGCTAACATCGCAAAATCAGCCTCCCAGAAGCTTGGTGCGCTATTGCTCTACAAAGCGCAAATAAGATCGTGCTTAGAATATTGCTCACCTATCTGGGGTGCAGCACCAAAGCACACCCTAAAGCTGCTGGATTACATTCAGAAGAGAGCTGTGCGTCTTATCGGCGACCCGGAGTGGACCCGGAATCTGGGTAGTCTGGAATACTGCAGACATGTGGCCGAGATGTCTCTTGGGTAGAAATTCAAATTTTGAATGGTTTGACCAATGATAACACCTAGGAGCCGAATGCATGTAAGGAATGTATTAATGCCATTGGGATAGGTGGGACTGGTTTTCAAGTCACCCTCTATCAGATAGCAGAGAGAGTTGGAAAAGTGTATCCAAAGGCATATGGGCCTCAGAAGATCACAAACGGGTTTGCAGTGACATATAATGAAAACATATTTGGTGATGACGAATTTCCCCCGTCTTATGTGACTGATCGCCCAGTAACTCCTAATTCGGAGAATCAAAGAGAAATACCAACTATCAATTGTTCATTAGCTGGACCAAGCAGCATTTCTCCATTACCTGGATCAAGCTGCAGTTCTCCATTACCTGAATCAAACTGCCGTAAAACGTTAATTTCACCTGATCTGATCAGACCCTTTCAGAATGCAGAACAAAGAAAAAAGACAAGAGGACGGAGAAAGGGAAAAACACGAATTTTGACATGGACGCCAGAAAAAATAATGATAGAAGAAAAAATGCAAAAAGGCAAAAAAAGAAAATGTAACCAATGCTACAAGAAAAATATTTTTCTGAGGCGGGTTTTTTATTTTATTTATTCATATTTGCAAATAAAAGAGTGTATGTTTTCTATTTAGTTACACTTTAATGTTTGTCCAGAGGTACAAGCATACTGTCCAGAGGTACACTGTATAGTTGCACCTATGGACATTTTGTAGCACTTTAAAAACAAATTATTTTTTTGATAACCCAACATACCCAATCTCAACAACCTAGACAATAAACCAAAACATATGATAATTTAGTGTGGGGTACAAGTTGTGTTCTTAATGATAGTTTCTTAACATTTATCAAGCAGTACATACATTTTGTCCAGAGGTACAGCATCTTCTCCTAAACTGTGGGCGCTTTCGAAAAAAGTTTGCATACATAACAGTAGACGTACCCATTGCCTGGAGAAAAACAGAACCACGTACGTTTTATAATTTCACACTTCTATGTTTTTCGCAAAAGAAACTTGTTTACTATTTTCTTGTAAAATTATTTGCAATACTTCCATCGATTTGCTTCAAAGGTTTATAATCACATAGATCACTGTCACAATTTTGAAGTGTATTTTTATGTAGAAATCTATATTATTTTGTGACATAAACTCAGGCCATATTCCAATGTCATGTTTCAAACACGCATTTTCACTTAAAGCTAAAGCAGGTGGTGAAGAAATCTCTGGAACTGGTATCGTCTTGGAAATTTCAGCCAAAATTTCTGCAACCTGAAAAATTATAGATATTACTTTTTTATTTAGACTAACGTAAAAGCTAAAAGAATAGAAAAAAAAAACAAAAAGCTTTGGCTTCTTAACCAAAATAACATTAAACCGACTGTTTTTAAAAGTGAGTTTGGCATAAGCGCTCTGCAACTTCTTTAATTACTTTCATTTAACTTGCCACTTCATGCCACGGACGGGTGAACGTGCATTATCATAACTTTTTGAGACAGCAGAGCATCTTGGCCTGGACTTTATATAATCGATCATACAACGTGACTCACCGTTTCAATTAATTCATGACCATCTTTGTATACGAGTATATTCAGTCATAGAAGTTTACCATTATTGCGTTTGCAAGATTGTTTTTCATTTTAATTAGGCCTCAAAATTTGATTGCTATCTTTCTGTTTCAGAAATTAAACTTGGTCCAGTAAACACATTCAACAACCGTGCAGAACTAGTCGGAGGTAAGATAGCGTCAGTATCTATATACTTATTCGTTAGTAGGTCGACTGTTAAGTTAACGATGTCTATCTTTCGAATCGGTGGACCTGTGCACTCCAGCCTTATATTTTCTCTTATTATCAACATAGAATAAATATAATGGATGCTATTATCAGTGGCGTAGCTACCGGGTGGGCCTGGGGGGACAAGGCCCCACGGCGCCAAGAGATATTAGGCGCCGCTCCGAATTTATAAATATGCTAATGCTAACAATGCTCATGAGCTTAACTGAGTTTTTAAATTAATTAAATTATAATACAATCCAAGATCAAAGACCAAAATATGTATTAAACTTTTTACCCAACCAATACATTTTGTGTCAGGGTATTTATTATTTTTATTTATTTTACGTGGAATAAAAAGATATATACCGGCGCGGCGGCATGTGGTACATGCAAATTTGTAAAACCGCTGCGTAAGGCGGCATGCGCCTTCAAGACAAAAATTCCGATAATTTCGGTCGTAAAAAAGTATGTGTTTTCAAAGTTTCGTATTTAGGAAGTACCATTAGCCAGACAAGTCTAAATAGTTGATCTTTGACTCAAGCTGTCACTAAAGGATATTACTAAATTTATCTGCATCCTTTATCTTTCTCCAAATGAACCAAATTATAAACAACTCTTCTCCTATCTCTCACTAACGTTCGACAAACTTCAAACCACCCACCCAGAGGCTGAAATAACATTCGTAGGGGACTTTAATGTTCACAACATCCCTTGGCTAAAGTTTTCTTCCCGAACGGATGATATGGGCAGAGAAGCTGAGGCTTTTGCAATCACCTATGGCCTGGCTCAACTTGTAGACGAGCCAACACGGATACCAGACGTTGGAAACCATCAGGCTTACCTACTAGATTTGTTCCTAACAACATCTAAAAACTCTCATAGGATAAACGTTACATCACCACTGGCTAACTCTGATGACAGGCTTATATCAGCCTTGTCCACCTGTCCAACTCCACCGTCCTCTAAAGCGTTTCCTCGCAAAGAGTGGCATTATGAACATGACTTTTTCTTGTCATTCCCTTGAAAGGACGTCTGTTTTAAATCCAGCGATCTATCTGTAATTTCTGAATCCATTACAGAGGTCATTCTCATTGGGATGGAGACTTGAATCATTTTCTCTAATACACGATCCTATGCTGGAAAATCATGGTTCAACAAAAGGTGTACTCAGACAGTTTCTAAAAAGAACCAAACTTATCACAAATGGCGCAACAACGCTTCGGTTGTTTCGCGCCGAGCTTTTCTGGATGCACGAAATAACTGCAACCTAATTACTGATCAATCCAAAGCTAATTTTGATCAGAGAGTCCGCGAGCAGCCTTTGAACTGTCCGAACGGCTCAATATCATTTTGGGGATTTGCAAAGGTCATCGGCAAAAAACTTTTCATCTTCAAGTTTTCCACCACTATTGCGTGAAGACAATGCAGTGATTGCAAGGAAAAAGGCAGACTTGTTTGCCTCAATGTTTGCACGAAATTCCATCCACGAAAGACTCCACCAATGTTGCCTAGGATCGCCATAACAGTGCCAGAAATCGTTTTCAAGCAAAACAAGATAAGAGGGTTACTTCGTCGTCATGACTGCTCAAAGGCCGCTGGACTGGATGGAATTCCCCCCATTGTTCTCAAATAGTGCGCACTGGAGCTGACACCTATTCTAACCAAACTATATATCTAATGCTACAATAGAGGTATTTTCCCAGCCCTCTGGAAGCATGCTAGAATGTAACCTGCACCTAAGAAGGGAAAGAAAAATATTGCCAGTAACTACCGTCCAATATTTTTAACCCCAGTAATGGCCAAGGTAATGGAAAAAGTCATTAACACCGAGATCTTGAACAGAACAACATAATATCTGATAGGCAGTATGGATTTAGAGCGAATCACTCAACCGGAGATCTAATGTAACACACAGCTGCAATTCAACCTTGGAAAAACACGGAGAGTCCCGAGTCGTTGTTCTTGACATCTCCAAAGCCTTCGACCGGGTGTGGCACCAATCACTCCTGGACAAACTCTCAGCTTATGGCTTTCCGCCGGTTCTGCATACCCTATTGTCCAGTTTTTTTGAATAAAGGGAGTATTCAGATCGCTATCGATGGTGTCTCGTCCGAGACATTTGCCATCAATGCTGGTGTTCCGCAGGATTCGGTTTTGTCTCCAACTTTGTTCCTGCTGCACATAAATGACTTGCTAACGCTTACTGAAAACCCCATTTACAACTATGCAGACGATAGCAGTCTTGTTTCATCCTTTTCTTCTGACAAACCATCATCATCGGCCACTCTGGGACAACTAAGAAGACAACAGACTGACTCAATCAATCGAGACTTAAACACATTTCTCCCAGAGAAAAACTAAGGGAAACTACGCTGACATCATTATGGAGGGGGAAATCCTTTCCCCATCTTCCAATCTTTCGCCTCTTGGAATAACCGCAAGCACTAACTTTTCATCGCATGAGTATGTCCGAGGTTTCAAGTGTGCCTCTTAAAAACTGGGTGTACTTTCCGTGCCAAAAAATACTTCAGCTCCCATCTGCTTACACTCTATAAGCGCAGACCTACTCTGGAGTATTGCTCTCATATTTGGAGTTCTGCTCCCACATTTGGAGTTCTGCTCCCAAACATACTCTATCGCTCTTAGACTCCATCCAGAACCGAGCTGCTAGATTTATTAACGACGAAACACTGACTCGTTCCCTTCACACTTTGGAACATAGGCGGATGGTGGGTGATCTCTCCCTTTTTTACCGATATTATCACGGAAGGTGTTCGACCGAACTGACAACTCTGATTCCCTCCTGTGCCAGCTTTTTTCGTTCCACACGACGAGCTAGAAGCTCTCATCCATATGCTCTTCAACAGAGCACACCCAGAACCAGCCTCTACCAAAATTCTTTCTTTTGGCGTCTGACGAGCATCTAGATCTCCTTAACAACCGAGTTGTTCCCTGTTGGCTAAACATCTTTAAGAGAAGAGTCCATCGGTATCTTTCCTCCTCGTCGTTTCCTACTTGCAGTGCCCATTAGGGTAATATAGGCAACGCCTTTGCAAGTGGACTGAAAAAAAAAAGCATAGCAATACTAAGCATAGAAAATTAATTTGCCCAAAAAATTAATTTTGAGCAAATAATCGATCAATTTTCGTCGATTTAAAACGGAAGAAAGAGTAATTAATTAAGGTTACAGATTTTTAGATTACGTTTATATTTAAATATGTATGTACCTGTTGGTTGGTTGCCGTTTATATATTTTATATTCATGTAAATAAAAAATATACGTTTAATATTATAATGTATTATTTTTTGATTAATTTGCGTATTACACAAAATATAGGCTTGTTTTAGGCGCCAGCGGATAGGTTTGCCCCCCGGCGCCGACATTTCTAGCTACGCCACTGGCTATTATTTTAGAGCAATAAGAAAAAACTGCAAAAATGCTCAATATTTATCCAGCGCAACTCTACCTCTGGTGGAAAGGAACCCAAAAGTAAAGATAGATTTTGTACTTTTTGTAAAGCATACCTTTATAAACCATTTGTATTTTCATAATCCAAATAAATACTGTGTTCATATTGAGCATCGTATATTATTGTTGTCCGCCCTTGTACTTAATCCACCCAAGTAGATAAGCAGGTTTAAAAGTCACAGTACCTTCATTGTCCCATATCCAATGGTACCTATGCATTCCATAAGACAATGAAGGTATTGGGGCAAACCTGATTATCCACTTGGGTAGGCAGTATACCTTTTCAAGGATAAGGGCATACGATAATAATATATATTTAACAAGAGAACTTAAGTGCTTATTTGTATTGTAAACACAGAAATGGTTTCTTGTTGCTCTGAAATAATAGCATCTATATAAAATTTAATAAAGAGCTGTGTGTCAGTTTTCGTTTTGTTTTACCAGATTGGATAATAAGATGAATCGAAAAACATAGTGAAAATGAAAATGTTTTTATTTGTTAACGGCCTGCTCGGTAAAAGTTGCTATATCCATTATGAAATATTTCCCTAAAAAAAAATAAAATAAATAAATCATGCTCTTCAGGTGCCCCACCTAAAAAAATTTTTTTTGGCCTCATTCGGAAATGTTCTGGCATGTCTAAAAAGTATCTATATGAAGACTAGAGGCGGTAGAAGAATGTTTTGTAGGTACCCCAAACAATATAAAACTACTTTGATTTTTGCATATTTTATTAGGTTGTTGTTAACTGCAACAAATATTCTTAAAGCATAATTTAGTATTTCACTGATAAGAATAAACCTTAAAATACTAATATAACAAAAATATTGGATTAATTAACATGTAAAAAAATTATTTTAATTTAAATCTGCTTTTGTATTAAAATATTGTATATATAATATTATGTTTCTTGATTCAAGTCTCGATCTTATAAACCCGTCCCTTCTTTCTCCTCCACAAACAAGCGACGCAGCCTCTGTTTCCAATTTAACACCGCGCTCGGTACCATGTGTGCGGCATGGGAAACTAGACACATAAGGAATCTGCGTAAAAGCATTTTCATTTGATACGAAAGTTTATCATCGAAGATGTCATTTAACATTGGAGGTTCAAATGTATGGTTATTATCAGTTCAAAAAATTGAATCCGTATAATCAGTTGGTTGCATATTTATTACTGGTATTTGAAAATTTCTGACAGATGAAGAATGCTGAATTCTGATACTCTTTCCTGGCAAGACCCTACGGCGTGCTAATTTTCGAATAGTATCGCTGTCATCATAACACATAGCTAGGAGCAAATTGTCCATGTGCGCAAAAATTCATTTCTTTGGATGCCAACGTCAACTGTTTTCTTAAGTGATCCGGTATATATATTGAGTATATTATTAGCTTCCAGGTGTTTTGAACCTTCGATGCACAATGGATTCACTTTTATATGGACTCATATTGGGCCATATACTTTTATAATATACATAATATTATGTTAGCTACAGATCCAGATGAAACGTCCAGATGCCCAAGGTTAACACAATTTGGTTCTTGAATTAAAGAAATATGTTCTTCTTTAATAATGGTGGCGTAATACTTATTACCTTTTTTAGATTGCGTTCTAGTTTTATCTTTTCGCCCGTCGCAATAGAGGCCTTGCACTTTAGCAGATAAATTGGCTTTTTCTAACTATTATCTGTGTCTTTCACGTTCTCTATGAACTTTATTTCGATCCTTATCGCTGACAATGCCAAAGTCTTGAAGGAGAGCGGACGAAAGAGATGCTGCTGCTCTATCTGAGATTCCACGACGATCACATTCTCTTGCAAAAGTGGAAAGTTTATGTCTCATTTGATCTTTTAAAGGTTCACAATAAGAAGAAGAAAAAGAGGGGTGTGGATCGAAGTTGCGTGAACTACAGGAGGACCCTAATGAATATAATTTTTCGACCATTTTTTTGCTGAGTTCTTCTTCTCATTCTATTTTCTTCCTTTTCTTTTTCTTCTTGTTCTGATCTTCCAATCATTTATTTCTGTGGAGTTAGGTTGATTTGAATCTGTTTTTCGGTGTCATCTCGTTTGATTTTCCTTTCTTGTCTTTTTTGCAGCTGCTTCGTAGTTTTGTTTGTCCACTGGTCCTATTATTATAGTTTTGGTACTTCGCTGATCAATCAAAAATGTCTTTCCTTTACTGGAACCTTTCTTTCTTTTAAACAGGAGCATGATTCATAACTGTTGCATTTGCAGCAGGCAATGTCAAAGAGGGTTTGTTTCCACTTGCACTTCAGGTCGTCCAGTTTCCTTTTCTACACTTGTATGGTTTTAAAAGCTTTCTGTATTCGTTGTTAAGCTTTCTTATCTATTCAACGAATTTTTATTTCAAATTATTGGAACAGAAGATTTATTCCCTATAATTTCCAACGAGTCTGCGACCTTCTTTGAAACCAATAAAGCACGTGGGTCCCTGTTTGCCTTCATGTTTTTTGTCTGGTTTCTCAGAAGCAGAAAGTTTTGCATTAGGTCTGCATTTGTAGGTAGTACTATGGGAGATATCTCGGCGGGATTGCCGAACAAAGGACAAATGAATGATTTTCTAGTGGGAATTTTGCCTGAACTCATTTTATCTTAGTATATCTGTAACAAAAAAGAAATAGTTAAAATAAATGCATAGCAGAAAATAAAAAATACTAATAGGCAAGCACTAAAAATAAAATAAAAAAAACAACCCAGGTCAAGAAATTATTTATTCACAAAAAAAAAATAATAACAAAATCGCTTAGTCTAAATTACGTAAAAAATATATCTTACATAGCTTCTCAAAAAATACATTTTACTACTCACGAGATCAGTTGTTATATCGAAAAACCTTTTCTTGGTTAAAAAGTAATTACATGGCTATTTGACATGTTTTGCCACTCAGCATGTTATCAAAAAAGAAGAAAATTACAAAATATTACTTAATTGGCCATTTAAAAAGTTATGCGACCCAGGTCATACCCGAAAAAAAAAATTCCTAATTTGCCCGGTACGTGGGGCATCTGAAGGAGAGGTTCTAAAAAAAAGTACTAAATCTCACTCGACCATTTGGCAACTTTTGCCACCTAGGCCTTCGTTAAAAAAAATAAAAATATTTCCGATCCACTTACTGGATAATTTGGTAAGCAGTGATTTGCAGATACGCTAAAACTTTTGGTCTACAGCAATATTTAATAGGGCATCAAAGTTTAATTTTTTTCGCTTTTTGTGTTTGTGAGATAGTCGTGTACAATTTTGCGGTATGTCTCCATTAACAAAAATAATAATTTTTCATGATTTTCAATGAAAGATAGAGTAAAATGGAAATTGTCAGAGCATAAAACTCTCAAACGGTCCAGGTAGGAAGTCATAGGCAACTGAGGCCATTTTCATATTTCTTTCCCCAATATGGTATAATTCTGTACGTGCAATCAACTTGATCAGAAAGTTAATTTATGCCATATTTATGCAATTTTCCAGGAATATATTTTACCAAATTCTCAAATTTAGTATGTCAGTAAAAGGCACCATTGATTCAGCAATTACCAAGTTCTGGTCTGGCACATGGCGTTCTGAATTGCTGACATGTGGTTTGTTGGATTTTGTGAGGGCAATAGGCACGGTGCTGGGTATATTGGTCTTGGTAGGGAGAATACTTGATACTTTTGAGAGAAAAGAATACAAAGAGATACTATTTTGCGACATAATCAAACCATTCATTGTGTAACCCATTGCTAAAACTAAAACTATATAACTTTATGACAAATATGTCTTGTCATATCTGAAATACCGGGTTCAGGCTGTCGGCCAGGAATGTACTGGCGTACTAAATGTAGGTGTGCATTAGGGCTCTGTCCTGAAGCCAATACTTTTTATAATATTCATTGATGACCTACCTATGGGAAACACAGATATCAACTTATATTTTATGCAGATCACACCTCTTCTTTCTCTCAACTGGATCACTGAGATCTCGCGAGAGATGTAGGAGAAGAGAGGCGTGGAGAACTAGTTCGGTGCGAACAGGCGATTTCTCAAATCAAAATAAGATACAACAGATAGTGTTTACCCTTCATCAACGGGGCAACATTCATGATGACAGTTTTTGTGTAAAATTTCGTGGGATATACTGGGATAACCACATTGATCATGTGGCAAATATACTCAAAGGTGGATTGTTTGAGATCCGACGTTTGAGTGAATGTGTCGTGTTCTTTTTTTATGTTCAGCACACACACACGCACACAAGGAAAATCCTATGCCACTCAATGAGCGGTCCGTGTGCGGAGAAGATGGTGGACGTTGGACTTAAAGCGCTATATGTTGTAGTTTTCGGGAAAGACGTTACTCGGAAGTCCTTTTCAGAGCGAGGCAGTCCTCCAGACAAAGGAGTCCCGCAACAGAGATGCCTTAGGAGTTCGCAACTGAATCGTATGTTGATGAGCAGCTTGTGTCTAACGGGCGCATATGTTTGGCTCAACTCTGGGTGGAATCATAAGTGCCACACACACACGAACACCTTCCGTAGTAGTATCGATAGTAAAGAGATAGGTCCGCCACTATTCTTCGATTTTCAAGGCTATCAAGGTCTTTATTCGACTCTTGATGATCCACAAAAGGGACTGCTCTCCTCTGTATTCCAGAGATGGTCTTATCTGGACCTTATATAGCAGTAAGAGCTGATGTGGTGTATACAACTTCTTTGCTCTATAGAGTGCTCCTAGCATTTGTGCTGCGGCCTTAGCGATTTTGGTGACGTGATTACGCCAAGACATGTCTTGAACGTTGATGCCCAGCAAGCTTATGGATAAGCTTTCCTGCGTTCAGTATCAGTATCAGTATCAGAAGGGGTGGACCCTAGCGGGCCTTGCACTTAGGCCACCAATTGGGCCCGTTGTGCCCCCAGCCCGCATTAGAAAACCTCCAGGATGCCGTTCCTCCTTAAAAAAGTCCGCATCTCCTTCAGACTAACACGACGCACTGAATATGGCTCGATCGACGTCGCGCCAAAGATTCTGTATCTTGCCCAAGCGAAAGCGGGGCATTCCGTAAGTAGATGGTATCTCGTCGTCGTCCTCCATGCACTATCTCACTCCCCCTCCTCTGCAATTCTCAGCAGGGTCAGGTGCCGTCTAAGCCTACAGTGCCCTATGTAGAATCCTACCAAGGCCCTGCACTCGTTCCTAGGTAGGCACAACAGCCCCCTGGCGAGACTCTTCGCGGGCCCATGTATCATGAGCGTGGTCTGTCTCATGCCCGGAGCCGTCCGCCATACCTCCACCGCCCGACTCTCCATCCAGGCCTCCAAGGCTCTTTCGCGAACACACTGAGCGATTCTCACACAGGGAGCGTACGGTGCCTTCTCTAGCTAAGGCATCAGCGGCCTCGTTTCCCGGTACACCCGAGTGTCCCGGTACCCAGACCAGCGTGACCTTTTTAACCTTTGTAGGTTCAATCAGCTTCTACACTCCCTTCCTAACAGAGAGCGCGTGCGGACCGACTTCAGCGCCATGAGTGCGGCCTTGCTGTCGGAGCAGAAGAAAATCCTCCCGCTAACGATATTGAGACTTAACGACTCCCAGACCCTCATCATGATCGCAAAAATTTCCGCTTGGAAAACCGTGGTGTGCTCGCCCAGCGAGGCAGATAGCTCCCGCCCCAGGGCCTCTCAGTACGCACCAGCTCCGGACAGTGTTCCCATTCTGGACCCGTCTGTGAACCAGACTAGCCCATCCCAGGTTCCCGTCCTTCCCTCCGTCCACTCCTCCTTTGTAGGGAAGGGGAAGTTCAGCCCCTCGGGAAAGCCTATCTCAGTAACCATCGCGTCACCTGGCATCCCCAGAATGGCTAAGTCCCCAGACAAGCCCCGCCATGGACCGCGATGGTCCTGGTAGGAGCCGTTGCCACTCCACATCCCCGCATCAGCCAATCTCATAGCCGCTCTGGCTGCCTCGTGCTTCACCCGGTCCGCCAACGGGGGCAACACCACCAGCACTTTCAGGGCCCTCGTGGGCGCCGTCGTCATAGCCCCGGTGAGTCGCTGTAATTTGTCCGCCATTTTCATGGATCCTGGCCACCAAACAACCAATCCGTGCATGAGCATTGGAGCGATCATCGTCCTATAGATCCATAACATAGTTTTCGGCGCAAGTCCCCAGGTCTCTCCCCGCGCTCTGCGACAAGCCCACAGGGCACTGAGCGCAGCCGTGGTCTTGAGCCGAATGTGTTCCTGAAAGGTCAGTTTGGAGTCCAACCAGACACCCAGGTACTTGACGCATTTCTTAGCCGCAAGGGGGGTCCCTTCCAACGTCATGTTGGGAGAGACCTCCAGCTTCCTTTTCCTGGTGAGGATTACCATCTCTACCTTTTTGGGATTCGCTCTGAGTTCGTTATCCTTACACCACTGTGAGAACCTTGTCAGTGCTTCCTCCAGAAGCCTCTACAATATTCCCACCTCAGTACCTTATGCCATAATCACAACATCGTCTGCATAGGCCTGTACATAGACCCCATGCTCTGCTCTCAGGATGCGTAGGATCTCGTCCACCACTAGACACCACAGAAAGAGGGACATCCCCGCGATGACTCAACCCCAACCACCTCATCTTCCAGCCTAGCCTCGACCCTCCGCCCGGTGAGCATGGGGCGGATCCAGCTCGTTATGACCGGACCCATCCCTGTTCGCTCCACCGATCGGTAGTGTTATTGAAGGCTCCTTCAATATCCGCAAACACGCACACCGATAGCCGTCCGCGCCCCAGCCCCTCCTCCAACCTGGATAGCAGGTGGTGAAGAGCCGAGTCCACCGACCTGCCTGTTCGATATGCGTGCTGTTCGGAACTCAGAGGGGCTCTTAGAGCCACCCACTCCCTGAGGTATCGGTCCAGCAGCCTCTCTAGTGTCTTCATCAAGAAGCTGGTGAGACAAATGGGTCGATACGATTTCGTATCGGTGTAGTCGTTCCTTCCCGCCTTGGGAACGAACACCACTCTGCTATGCCTCCAGGGCTCCGGCACAGACCCGTGTCCGATAGAGGCCCTGAAAAGGTCCATCAGCGGCGTGCTGAGGAGTCCTCCGTCACGCTGCAACAACGCCGGGAAGACTCCATCCTCACCTGCCGCCTTAAACGGGGCGAAGGTCTCGATCGCCCACCTTAGCCTATTCTAGATGACCATCTTTCTGGCAGTGCCGTAGTCAGCTCTAATGCTGAACCCTGCCTCGCCCTCACCTCCCCGGTCCATACCTGTTGAGCCTGGGACGTGTGTGGTCAGAAGCTGGTGCAGAGTATCCGCCGGTGACGATGTATAGCTGCCGCCTAGCTTACGGACACTGGCCAATTTGACGAGTGGATCCTTTGACAGCACCTTGCAGAAACTAGCAGCGGCCGGGGCTTGAGATACCTTTCCACAGTAGGCACTCCTTTGCGATCCTCTCAGCTCTCTTTTGTACTGCCCCCGGGCCTCTTTATATAGGTCCCAGTCAGTATCTACCCCGCTGTGTCTATCCCTATTGAAGAGCCTTCTCAGCTGTTTCCTAAGGTTCTCCAGGGTGGAATTCCACCAAGGAGTTGTCCCTTTACAGTGACGCTTAGTCATGGGGCAACTGCTTGCGAAAGCCCCGGCCATCGATGATCCTATCCACCTTGCGCCGTCATCCAGCTTATCGGCGGCCCGGTACTTCCTCGACATGTCCCTTATACGCTAGCCTAGCTCCTCCCTATAGAGGTCCCAGTTGCTTGCTCTGGGGTTCCTAACCTCCTCAGCTCTCGCTGAGGAAGGGCTCAGTTCTATAGTGATCCACAGACACACCCCATTTCGTAATATCCGGGAACAAATCCCTGGTGCACAGAGTCAAGTCTATGACCGAGCTTCGTCTCGTAGTAAAGAAAGTGGGCTCACTCCCTCTATTGGCCACCTGCAGCCCCACAGATGCAATGAATTCCAACAATTCTTCCCCTCTCCGATTGGATCCAACACTGCCCTACACTATGTGATGCGCGTTGCTATCACATCCAATCAGGAATAGGTAACCAGATTCCTGATTCCCTCCGGCGGACAAGGTTGATCGGATGGGAAGTACGCTGACGCTAGTACCACCCTCTGTACGCCTACGCTTGTAGGTATCTTGACCAGGATAGGGACCAGGTCCCTGGTAGCCTTATCCCTTAGGAAAAAGGCCTCCAGTCCCACTGTCAATATACCTGCTCTGGGGTCCCCCATTGTCGGATCCGGTGTGTACAACACAGATCCCGTCATGGACAGTCTCTTTACCCTAGATTTGACAATCCAAGGTTCCTGAATAAGTACAATCGCTGTACCCTCCTCTACTATCTTCCTGCATAGGTGGGCCGTGCTTTCCTGCGTTAAACTGGACATTATTTTCCTCACTCCATTCCACGATGGCGTTCATATCCTCGTTAATGCAGCAATCTGATTTTCACGCTCGCGTTGGGAAGGAGCAGTAGACAATTGGAGTCCGCGACATGAATGAGGATATAAGAGTGCTGTCATCTGTAAAGCTGTAAATAGAATTGTTGGTCCTCTGTAAGAGATCGTTGATATAGAGCAGGATTAGAACGCGGATGATTCGATCCCTTAAGAAATTGGAAAGCCATAGAAGCTATGCTGGTGGTAGTTCGTATGCTGTCAATTTGCTCAACAGTCCGTCATGCTACACCCTATCAAATGCTTTGGATATGTCGAGAGCCACTGCACGAGATTCGCGGAAGCTGTCGATGGCTTTTGTACATAGGTAGATCACGTAAATCAGGAGATCTCCTGTTAACTTGTGCTTGCGGAAGCCATATTGGCGATCGCTTATGATGCCTGCCGATTCGGGATATTCTAAGAGCTGTTCGTTGATCAGTTTCTCTATGACTTTCGACATAATGGGCACTAGGGCAATTGGATTGTAGTTATTTGGAATCTGTTTTACCTTTCTTATGGATTAGTTGCACTTGAGCACATTTCCAGCTAGAAGGAAAGCACGCAGTTCTGTATTATAGGAAAAAAACTGCATAGTGGTGCTGTTAGTTCAGCAGGATATTTCTGGTGCAACGTCATCCGGTCTTTTGCCCTTGTTAGTGTCTAGGCTGTTCAGTATTCGTTTCACTTCGCGTTTGTAAAATACCAGACCTGGCATTGCGGAAGTCACTCTGGGATAGTTGGGAGAGTCTTTCCTTGATGATTTAATGTAGAATTTGATACAGAAATTTTGGCGATAATTGCTCTCGTCAATGGTCCGCTTACACTGGTTTCTAGTCATGATGAATATATGGCGAGTATCGGCTGTCAGATCTCGGTGCCATTTGCGATAGGCGGTATATGTTTAGCATGATTTACTGTTTGAGATACGTTTCATAGAAGAGAGGGTGAAAGCTTCCATACCACTTAGGATAACTTGTGTTATCTCATCAGCAGATTCAGGGGTGTTTTGATTCCTAAAGCAGACACCTCTCCAAGGAAAAGAAAGATAAAACTCGCGCCGATCAGGCCACTTTGCAGATTTATAGTGCCAAACACTTCGGCGTGCCTGTGGCTCCTGTATTTTGATTGCAAGTTCATATGTTGCGGAGATAAGATTGTGGTCTGATGAGCTGAACGAAAGTTGGACATTTACTGTGAGAGGTAAGGATTAGTTTTTAAGAATATATCCAGGAGGTTAGTAAACTCTTTTTGTGCCTGTATTGAGGTCGGTCTACTTCGATCTGTTCCATTCGATGATGAGCGATGTCATTTTTGCATGGGGCCATGCACCAACGGCTGCTTGCATTTTAGATCTGCAGCGTAGTACTGTTAGGATGATGATGATGAGGCTGGGATTGATGGAAGACTGTCGGCAGGCTTTTAGAGAGATGTTGCCTCTGACACTTCTGTCCCAGTATGTACTCGACAGCTAAGAGTCCTTTAGAGTGCAGGGCGGGGTCCACAGCCATGACTCGAGGAGCAAAACTCTGTTGGTTTCGTATTATGATTATGAGTCTCGGAATGGTGTTAAGAACAGTTTTAAAGCCAGAGTAAAATAAATTTTAATTTGCAATATTTTTAGATTATAATATAGTGTGTAGCTGCTTAGAATTGTTAGTAAAAGTGTACTATGTGATCTATCATATATCGTATAATGATTTGATTAGAATATTTTACCTATTCTTCCCTTTGACTTCTTCACCAATAGAATCACTTAAATATAGCTTTCATTTCTTATGTATATTTCAACAAAAAATACTCAACTAAAGGTCTAAATACAAATAAAATTAACAGATAAATTATAGCTGTAAAAAGTGCCTTTCAGACTGTAACTGCTTAATGTATATGTGAATAACATATCATCAAACCTGCGTAATCTAACTTAATAAATTTATACTACAATTTTTAAACCCATAGTATTCGTTATGATTAATTTTGTTTTAGGAGTAGCTGAACCAGCCAGAGGCCCCAGATCCAAAAATATTATTTCTTCCACATCACCTGCAAAACATAGATTGGGTGGGTCGTTCTTTGCAATGCTTTTAGTAGTCCAACTGAGTCTTAGGTGACTTTAATATTAGCCAATAACTACGGTATATATTAAGAATTTTTCATTTTCATTTTCATCAAATTTCATCAAATGATATTATGTTTTAGCTGTAAAAGGAAAATGATACAGCGATTACGGACTAGCGAATAATTGCAATTAATAGATTATTTTAAATATGTTAGAAATCATATACGATGCTTTCTTACGGAAGGAAGCAGAAAGTATTTTTAAGCATGTAAGCAGTATACGTCTCCCTCCTCCTCAACATTGTTGTCCCTGGTATAAAACTGTTTCTTTGTCATAGCTATAGCTTCTGCTTTTTCTTCTTAATAAATAATTGTGTAAAAAGTTAAAACATTTTGACAAAATTGACGGACTCTGAATTAATGTAACATCCATGCCAGTACTAAGTTACAAATACCCTTGCATTAACTAATTTGTCCTTAAATGATTTGAAATAATTTTGTTAAGTTCATCTACCTGTACAATAATTATAGCTCATTATTATTTCATGGTAGTTATAAAAATAAGTAGTTTTACGTGTATTGCGCAATGACCCCTGAATAAAAATAAAATAAAATACGAATAGGCATATAAAATATTGGAAGGGAATAATAATTATTCCCTAAAAAAATTATTTTACATTGGGCGATAGAAACTGTTTTGTTTAACGCTTAATTTCTTTTCACGACAACTCCTTGTAAATCAGTAGGTACTTACATATCTTTAAGAGTGATGCAAATTATACCCATCGCTGTAAAATACATATCATTGCTTTATAATAATATAAGATCTTGCTCATCAGTATGTACATAAAAATTACGTAGTAAATGGTATTATAGGATATATTACATAATTACGCATATTTAAAGAAAATGTCTCTAGTTTTTTAATATAATTGAAAATCTGTTCAGGTTCTGATATTTTCTCATTTCTATATTCTTTTTAGTGCCTCTAGCCCTTCTGCAGTATTTATTCTAAAAGAATGGCGCTATAATATATTTTGCTCATCAAATATTTTGAGCAATAAAATTAAAATTAAACAGTTGCAGACCAATTTTGGACTTTTACTTTATCATTCCTGTTATAAAAACTTAACAACTAAACAGTTCTAATTGCTTATAAGTAGAAGTCAGACATATATACACAGATATGTTTTTGTCAGAATAATTATTTTCAATATGAGAAAAGTCTTCTGATCCTAATGAGTATACCCAATTGTATCATAACGGTATCGACTTGATTACAACACACGTTTTTAGTAGTAAAAAAACATTCAATATATTAGAGCTATTTTGTAATTTGTCTATTTGAAAAAAGAAATTTCTAATATTCAAGAGAAGCCAGCACCAAATACATAGGAAAATGGCTCTCAGCCAATTTTGATAATTTTTTGGGATATTGTAGTATAAGTCACTAGAAGTTCCACGTGAAAGTTTAAATTAGTTTCTACGTCTAATTTCGGAGAAATGAATTGATTTTTGAAAATCATAAAGCATTATGTGTGATATTCAGTCTTATGGAGGTGAAATCAGGTGCGTTTCAGATCCTAAAGGTATAAACAGTAAGAATTTCTTTTTAGATCTGGAAAAAAGCAGAAACAGAAACAGATGGTCTTCTCCATCAAATTCTTCTATTTATTGATAGGCTTCAGATGCGAAAAACCAAAGTCATCATTTTATCAAAGGAGCTAGGAGAAAATCATAAAAATGGCTGAATGATAAAAATTGGCGAAATGTCCTAAATTGTCGGTGGCGTCTTTTATCTTAACGACCGATTGACTGACATGTTATTTGACTTCCTTTAAAGCAGCCATATTATTATTTTGTTAATAATCATCTAAAAAGTAATACTTTTGGATAAGTGAACCTTATTATGTTTTAGTAAAACAGATTTTTTTTTGATTTTCAGAAATTCATATTTCCACAACTAGATATAGAAACCAATTTAAACTTTCCCATGCATTTTGTGCAGGGTTCTTTCAAGTGCAAAATGTTGAATAAAGCTTTATTCACTAATGCTGCCAAGAATATATTCGTAATTTTCGGACTTGGATATCCGAGTTGGAATATTACTTACTATCCGGAGCTAAGTAATAAATATTGGGATGCATATAAGAATCTTCAATTCAGATTCAATTAGTGAGAGCTAGAGTTGCCAGGTAACCCGTGTATCCACGTTTTAGCGACTTTGAATGAAAAGACGATCCATCTACCTGATCTCTGGATATAGATAATTAGAATCCGATTGCAACGGAATCTGGAAACAGATATTCGATTTCAGAAAATTCAAATGACAGCTCGAGTATTTACAAATTACTTATTTTGCCAGTTGGTGTACATATATTAGTTTTGTTCCATTAGTGATATTAATCGAAAATTTTCAAATGGGTTCCACAGAAAAAAACGAGTGAGTCAATTTATCTTTCCAGTTATAAATATTTTACACTTACTAAAGTAGAATATGAAACTTACCAAAAAAGCTTATCTCAAGTTAAGAAAAATGCAAGTGAAAATTTGTCGATCGGATAATTTGACAGATTTTTCGAAACCCTAACACTTATTTTTACATACTTGAATCTTAATATATAAATTAATACTATCATGAGCGGTAATTAAAAATAGCTCTGGCTGATTTACTAAATTGGCAAATGAATCTGACTGGATTTTCAAAATCACAAAAATAGAACATTATCGTTCTTATCTTCTCGGTTCTGAACATTTTTCGCATGGCTGGCTGTTATTTATAAACTCGAAAGCCTCGCCAGACTCTTCCGATGTTTTAAATTACACGTTCGATTCGGTATATTCTGAACGAAAATGGGACGCAGGAAAATTATTTGTTTTGTATTGGCAGCTCACTCAATTTAACATCGACTACAACTACTACCAGTGTGACCGTAATTCTTCTAGTAGAGCGACGTATGTTACATTTTGGAAGAAATAATGGCGCCAACGTCAATTCTTTGCAGGAAGTTTTCGAAGCCAATTACCAAATTAAACTGGGTGCGATTTGAACCCGGCTTCTTTCAGAAAAGCCAAAAACGGCCCTTATGGATGTTACAGGGTTTTAAAGAACACAATATTTATAGACCTCGCAAATCTGGCACAATGTGATTGAAAACAAGTAATGAACATTGCAGGATAATTTACTTGTCACATGTATAACATGAAAAATCACTTACGTTAAGAATGCAAGATTCGCTATGTTCACAAAAGCATACGCAGACAGCAAAACAGATAACTTCTTCAAGTCTTCCGACGGTTCTACCACCTTGTCAATATGAATTGCTCAAGCAGCTGCTAAGGGTATCGTAAAATTCTAACATTTGGAGAAACGCTCATTTCATCCACTTCTATCACCTGCTGGTAACGGTTGGGAAGAGATCGATGAAAAATAT
>MU182357.1:38183-48372 GCA_016904865.1 Pissodes strobi | reverse complement strand
CAAAATCGCCAAGGCAGCTGTATAAAGGCTAGGAGCACTCTATAGAGCAAAAAAATTGTATACACCCCATCAGCTCTTACTGCTCTATAAGGCCCAGATAAGACCATCTCTAGAATAATGTTCCCATGTATGGAGCTCGGCACCCAAACACTTGCTCAAGATATTGGACTCCATGCACAGGCGAACAGTATGTCTTGTGGATGGCCCAGAGTTGACAAAAGACCTTGATAGCCTTGAACATCGAAGAAAAGTGGCGGACCTATCTCTTTACTATCGATACTACAACGGAAGGTGCTCGAACGAGCTGGTACTTATGATTCCACCCAGAATTGTGCCAAACAAAAACACCCGTCAGACACAAGTTGCGCATCAACATACGATTCAGTTGCAAACACTTAGGACGTCCCTGTTGCGGGACTCCTTTGTCTGAAGGTCTACCTCGCTCTGGAATGGACTTCCGCGTAACGTTTTCCCCGAAAACTACAACCTACAGCGCTTCAAGTCCAACGTACACCATTTTCTCCGCGCACGCACCGCTCGTTGAGTGGCATAGGATTTTCCTTTTGTGTGTGCCGAACATAAAAAAGGTATCCATTTTTCACGCGAATGTAAATTTTGGTTCGTACTCATATACTGCGAAATTTCCCCTGCAAATATTCGCCAAGAAGTCTACAAAGTTTTAACTTTCTTACGAATTCCATCAATTTTGTATGAGTCAATTAATTATTATCATTAGTGAACCTTTTTTAATATGGTTTGATTCATGAGTGAAAAAAATTACTGGTGGGAGCTGATTATAAGGAGAAAATTAGGTGAATCATATCCGTTTTAGTGATGGAATCACCAGTATCGAAGTTTTCATAAGGCTTCATTCATAAGCGGTCGAAAATTTACTAGACAGCCGGTAAAATAAGAAAATTGATTAATTTTTCAAAATCTCGAAGATCCATTACAGTAGCTTCGATAATTTTGAAAAATATGCAACATACTAAAAAACCTAATGTTAGATATTTGATTTATATTAGAAAAACAAATGAATTTTTCCTGCGACCACTTATTAAAATTAGAAAAAAGGAGGGTTAACTTGCTTAGAAATTGTCCCACGCATTTTGAAATTAACTTTTCACCACTAGTGTTGGAATGGTATATTACAGTCGGACTTGCCGCTGATGCAGTTCGACGGCTGAGGGGCAGAGGAGAAAACCCCTCAAAAACAGGTGGCAGCGAAGGCCGTCAGTAGCAGTAGTTTTGTTTTTAACTGTTTTGATAGGGCTGAGTGAAATCAAAATTTTTATCGCATTCTTTTCGAAACTTATTACCCGTGCTGATAACTATACGCCACAAGTATTGAAAGTGGTAAGTTTCAAGTGAGGAAGCTTCTAGCGGAAATCCTCCAAGGTTGAAAACATACTTTCACACAATTATTAATGTACATTATTTTTCCTACATCACCTATAAAGATCAAAATATCACTCTTTAGATTCTTAAGAAAACGATTAATATCCGCGTGCTTTCTTTACAACACTAGTTTTCAAAAGTCATATTTGATCTGTCAAGTCAAAATTTCAGTCCAAATATGCTGGCAAATTGACACAATCCGTCATCTGTTTAAATAGTGTGTTGAAAAATTATTCAACTCGCTTGTAATGTAAGGCACTTTCCAGCCAAGTTAACTATCTTTATGCTCATTGTAATATGTTTTCGTAAGAAATAGTTATTCAAGCAAGTTTTGAAAATGGCTTCTTTCATACAGGCGATACAGTTTGTTCGAACAAGCCGTAGGCGAGGTCCACAAGTCGAGCGAGTTCTGAAAAAAATGTTGAAACGAATTCTTTACAATGCTTTTTCTACAACTGCAAAATGAAGGAACCAAGTACGTGATTTTTATTTGTTTATTTACTATGTTATATTTCCCATTATTAAAAAAAATATATGTTCTGTTTAACCCTGCTTAACCATGCAAAATTCCGTGAGATATAGTGATGACTATCGACTACAGATGAATCAGCCAATTAGGATTCAAGTTATTTAGAACACCTTTTCTCTTAATCTGCTTACCTTCACGTTCCCTTTGATGCAAGCCTACAGAGCTAAACAGATTCTTTCCTACGACCACTTAAGAAAATGAGAAAAAGGCACGGTAAAGTGGCTAAAAAGTGCAATAGTCGTGAGAAAGTGCGATTTCAACGCTTATTATGTAATGTACTATTCCGATTGCGCATCGAAAAAACTGTGCTATTTATTAAAATGGGAGAATCCGTTATATAAAACGGTATAAAAGAAACTAGATTTAGAAATGAGACTCTAGTTTTCACGTTTCATCGAAACTTGGAACTCAATTTCATACTGTACCCTTAGTGAAAAGGATATTTAATTAATGAAATCGAATGGAAAAATATGTGCCAAATGCTCTACCTTTCGTCTCGGAGTTATGCCGTTAGATTCTCCAATGAAACGCAGACGTGAAGAAGTAAAGTGTCTTCGGCAAGCAAATTGCAAGCAAAATGTAAAAGACTTTATAGTCAAAATAACGCAGGTGTGAAATTCTACAAAAAGAAAATATTTTGTGTCAATTGGCAACATAAAATGAAAAGCTAAAAATGATTTTTAATTAAAAAGACGAAGGGATGAGTAAAATGAGATGGCATCTCCCATCTTTTACCGAAATTTGTAACTCAATTTTCTACCCTCTTTTTCGATCCGCTTAATTTCACGCACAGAGGGTGCGTCTTGAGGTATGATCAATTTCATGGCAACTACAGAATAATTGAAGATTTTTCACAAGATTCAAATAAAACAGAGAAACTATGTATTGAAAATTGTGATACATTAAATATAAAAAGTATTATATATGGGATAAATATAATCAATATTACTATAAACATTTATACGATTAATTCAGCATTCCTTGTCTATTATATTACTATGATACTCAAAAAATATAATCGTATTTTGAACAAATAAATGCGGCTAACCACATGTCGTTAAATGAATGTCATAACTGAGGAAAAATAGTATATTATATTACATAACGAGACCGGACATAAACAGAAAATAGTCCGCTATAAATTTCTTGATTCGAAACATAAAACCATTGGCTGAACTGAAAGATTTCTGCGCAAAATTACTATTTACCTCTTGTTGAGATTGGATAAATGTTTCTTAAAATACTGATAATTTGGCTATCAATTTATATTATTTTTGCTCTTGTGAACTTTCGTACATTCATTAATATAATAAGACCTTTTCACTTTTGCAGTACCACTTAATGAGTAAGAAAACGGAGTTGCACACTCAACATAATTTTTAAAAGGTAGAAATTATTTTTGCAGTCTTATTAACAAATCTGTCATCATGAAAACTATCCGCATATATCAAGCGATCAACGAGATTTAAGTCTACTTTTCAAATTGACCAATGACAAACTTATAAGGGCAATAATAGTTTCATGATGAAAAGAGTATCATATTGATATTTGCCTAATACTTATGGATTAGAAAGTAAGTTATGCATAATAAACAGACGATAACTTTAAACTAAACTCACCTAAAAAGTTTCTTTTTAACTCCCAAGATTTTTTAATAAAAATAATATATTTCTTCTTGCATATTCGAAAGAAGATCACTCTTATATGCATATTATTTCAAGTTCAAACTCAAGTCGGCACTATAGCCAGATTAGATTAGATAAGTTTAGGGGCTTATATGCATGGGCTCCTTAGCCTTCGCACCGCGACTTTTTCAGATTTTCAGGTCTATTGTGTCTGCCCTCAAAAAAACCATGTAGAGTTCCTTATCCAACTCATTTTCTCCATGAGACGCTATGGATTCGTTTTCAGATCCTCTGCCTACCAGGGAGCTCTTATCATGTCTTCTCCCGGCGTGGGGAACCTTAGTCTTGACACGCTTTCGCATTGGCAAAGGATGAATACTGTTGTTTCTGCCTTGTTAACTTATGGTAAAAGATGGCTCATAAATATTTCCCCTATTGTACAAATGGTATTTCTACCCCATTGAGTACTGGTGCCCTAGGTCCCTCCAGTGCTCGTTTTTTGATAAAATTTAGTATGATAATTCTATGGACTCAGTATCAGCCTGTGGTATCAGCCCCTCCTCCTTACACCACCTGTGCGAATCTGCTTTGGCAATAATCGCAAGATCGTCGGCGATAAGCAATAGAAACCTTTGGATATTAGCTCATAGTAAGGACGATAGCACTTCCCCTTGTGGGCAGCCCCTCTTTTCTCTAGCTGTCAATGTTGTTTCGCCAGTTGTTGATAACACGACGTTATTTATTTTTCAAATCGGTATTTATCCGCTGACACAGAAGAAGTCATACTCCTTTTCTTGCTAGAGCATTGGTTATAGTGACGTTATTAAAGGCACCCTCTATGTCTGCGAATGTTGTTATAGCTATATCTTTGGTTTCTAAGGACTGTATTCGTAGCATATATATAGCATATAACCCTATACATGATGAATCAAAAATTAACCACTATAACGCTTGGGCACTTTATTCTTACAACAATATTAAAAATGAACTTATTTCAGATGTGGTAATATGCTTTTTAGGGGGAATTGATGGGTCTTCTCTCCTGCAAGCTTCCAGCAGCGTGTAGGAGGTAAGACAACGAGCAGGCTAATAAATCTGAAATTATTGTTATTATTTTTGACCATCAGGTCTAATTACCGCCTGATTTTGTCGCGTAGGGACAAGATACTGCCAAGTGTGCTTTCTGAAATTATCGACCGTATTTTCCGATAAAGAAGTTTGATTGATAATGTGGTTACCCTTTCCATAAAATGAGGATTGTTACATGTTAGTGTGTCTAGTGGGTCTTTATTAAAATTATTAAGCTAAAATCATTTATAATTTAATTAGGGACCTTCCGTGATCTCTCGTGAAACTGATTGTCCTTCTGCGGCTTGTTTTGAACCAAGACAAGGCTTTAAATCTCTTACAAAAATTACCCGCAGAAGGAGATTCAGCCTCACGGGAGGTCACGAAAGGTCCCTAATTAAAGCAGAACACATGCGGCCAATCACAGGTGCTTCCTACAGCAACTACCGGAAATAGTCTATCTAGAGTATTTTATAATTTTATGTTCCCTAAAATTACGATCTATGATAATCGAATTTTATAAAAAAAACTAGTCAGCAGATTTCGACCAGGTTTGTGTTAAAGTTCATGAATTTTATTTAGACAACCGGTGATGTTAAGTTTTTGTACAACTTCCCTATATTTACATTATTTGCCCTCTACGGAAGGGATATTTAAGGAGAGGCGATAAGTTCACGCGCCAAGAGAACAAGGGCGCATCCTCACCTTCTTTTTCCCCGATCTCTCCCAAGTAAGTCGGTATAGCATTCGCTCCCCGTGGCACTCGGCAATGAAAGATTTATTCCCCAACATAGTCCGCATTCCCCGTGGCACTCCGCCATGGAAGACTCGTTCCCTAATTATCTCACAAGTGAGTCGCTATAGTAAGCGTTCCCTGTGGCACTCGGCCCTGTAAGTAAACTCACTTGTTCACAGTCACCCTCTCTCAAAAGCCGAAAGATAAACTGCGTTTTTGACACTGGGCCAATATTCTCTCTGCTTTATTATGATATAAAGTTTCCATTTCTCGGAGTGTAACCTATGCGTAGCGTGTTTTATAATCCATTTGATGCGTGTATTAAAACCGCATTTCTACAAAAGCATCCCTATCATGTTCTCTTCTTAAATTGAAGTTTTCCCTTACACACTCATACAGAGTGATGTTTTACTCTGCAAGGTAAAATAAACCCTCGACACCATTGCGCTACCAACAGAAGTTATTTATGCATATTACTGCATATTCTCCATTCACTCCAACTTGAGTCATTCTTACTTGCAAGAAGTTGAAGTACATTGTATATAGAAGCTAAAGAAAAACTTAGTAAGTGTTTTAAGTGACTTTCCCTGAGTTAGATAGAGCGATAGAGAATATAAATTGCTCAACGATTGAAGGTTGCTCGTCAGTTGGTGAATATATTGTACATAGTAGCTTATTGTGGACATTAAGGTAATACCTATCATTTTATTATTGCTTGTATAATACTGTATTTCATCTCAGCGTTATCTCAGTTAATCAAGTTAATCAGTTAATCACACTGAATGGATCCGAAGGAACTTTAAAAATTATTTAACTGTGTTTACCTGCAGGTTGTATTTATAACCGTATATTTTGTTAGGATTATAATTGGTTATGCAGTTCTTTAATCTTTATAAGTATGGTTATTCTGATATTTTGTGAAGTCGATAACTGGCAACGGCAGAAACTGTCTATATTCTAGCACCGTCAGAATTAAATACCTCAAATGTTTATATTTATTTAGTTACGAGCCTTAAGTTGTTTTCAAGTAAAATAACATATTAAAATATTCATATAATGTTAAAGGTTTTTGGTTTATTTTCAAATTCACTCTATGGTAATTTATACTGCCTATACTCTGTTTGTTTAGAAAATCGACCAAGATCGAATCTACAACAGTACACAATTTCCAAAATTAATCGTTTATGCCGAAATTGTAGATAATTTTGCGTCTATATTTAATGTAAAGAAACACAGATATTAATAAATAACTGAATTTAACTCCGGTGCATGCCAGAGTATACTTAAAAATCAAGAAGTTTCGTATACAATTAATCCGGCTGGTGCAGAGCCACTTCACTATACAAATCCTTGGTGGGCTTTAATTGGATCTTTCCCAGTCGTCGCCTCGTCGCATTGGTAGCTTAATCCTCTTTACAATAGGAAGTCAGGATTTTCTTTAAAAAGCTGATGATATATCGTTATATACTTTGTATAACTGCTATACAGTAAAACACAAATTTATATTGAAGCATTTTATTAAGGTAGTTATATAAGAAAGAAAATTAACACCTAGTTTTTATACAATGTATATATACTATACCGTTTCTCATCGGCCGACAAATTAAGGAAAAAGAACAAAATATTTGAAGGAAGCAGAAGAAAATTTAAATAATATTTCACTAAGTAAGAAAAATGGTCACGCTAGGAGAAATTATCGACGCAACACTATTATGTTTGTACACGATACATTTTCGTGAATATATCAGAGTTTAAAAATTAACAATTTAAGACCAATCCAACCATATAAAAATGTGAACCATGCTAATTAGGTACCGTCCATTTATTTATCCTATTATAGCGTGACAGTTTTGGTTAGTTTGCGTTCGTAACATAAGGGGTCGTTCCCACTGCGCGCTATTAAATCTAATCAACTTCAGAAGATTCCGCTGAGAAAAAATGAAAGTCCTTAAGAGACGTATCTAGAAGTGCGTTGAAACAATTACCTAAATCGAAAAGTGGAAGTGTAACTTCTCCTACATTCACTTCATCTTGAACCTTTTTCAACAATATGGTATTTCTCAAAAATCAAATGGCGCCTAGAAGACTTACGGGTCCAGTTTGTGATACTAACAGACTTCGATGTAGACATAGACGCTCAAACAGACACAAACTCTTAGACGGAAACAAAAGATTCCGATAAAGAAGAAAACGAAGCCAGTATAGTTGAGCATTAGTCCGATGATGTGGGTGGAGAACGTTGATCTGTAACTGATTACCAAGCAGTTGCAGCCGAAAAATCTTTATAGTCTGATATTTCGAGACAAAATGCTTCTAGACGGGAAAAGTTTAAAGCACCTGTAAATTGAGCAGAAAATGCAAATATCGATGATGATTATTACTGGCTTTCCCAGTATTCAACTAAAATGTTATTTTGTTAAAAATGCAAGAAATTTGTTCAAATACGCCGTTTCCGAAATGGTGCCACATATGTCCCTTAATGACTTCAAAAAATTCTTTGGAGTATCAATAAATACATCCTAAAGATTCATGGAACACAAATGCTCTCTAGTCAACTGTGCTGAATCACAGTAACTTCCTTTAAATAGGTGGTAAAATTCTGCACATCAGATTTAGTCGTAGTTAATTTTGCGAACCAAAATTTATCTTAATCTTTACAATGCTACTTACACCGCATCGCTTAGCGCTCAGGGGGAACTTGCACAAAATCAATCCGCGCTCTTATTAGGACTTAACTATCGTTAGATAGAACTACTTTAACACCATTATCAAAAATGCATAGTTCGATCTAACAATAGTCAAGTACCTGATGAAAGAAATATGGATTGACTAACCCAAACTAACCCAATCGCGCTATAACGTAGGAGGAAACTTAATATTTACCATTCAGACCCATATAGTATGAACACAAGAGTCATGGCTAAAATAAAATCCATATTTTCAGAGTTAAATGAAAGACACATATATACAGAAAACCTCACTGACTAGTTACATAAATGTTGAACATTTTTGACGGATTTTTCTAAGAATGAAACGAAATGTTCAATTAGTAGTAGCCACAACGTCATAAAGTAAGTCCCAAGCTAGTGATGCATCACCGTATTAAAATCCCCCAAATCAAATATTAGTAATCATGCAGACTGCCCAAAATTGGGCTCGTCCTAACATCATAAGCCTACCCAAGAAAGGAAATGTTGAGGTTTACTTATCGTCACTAGAAAATTTTCCCAGAAGCGCGAACCTGTGGATAAACAACGTTGCTTAACCTTGTGTTCCGGGGGGTTTCTTCAAGAAACCGCGCTTATAGGGGAACTTTCTCGTGGCGATAAGTAAACCCAACATTTCTTTACTTCGGCCGCTTTATGATGTTACGACGACCTAAATTTTGAACAGATTACATGGATGGGAACAATTTAATGGGAATCATCTAAGAAATATAATTTTTCACATGAAAAGGGTAAATGAATCGGTCATTTGAGAAACAACATAAGTCACTGTTTGGCCGAAAACGAGATATTAGCAATTTCGTAATCTATACATGTAAACACCTTTTCCAGCGAAAAACCACATAAGTCAGACAATACGTTATTCGTTAATCTACGGTAAAAATATTTCATTCATTTGAGAAATAACATAACTCATTCGACTTATGTTGTTTCTCAAATGAAGTCAAGGCTGGCGTCAAAAGTGGCGTTAATAGAAAACGTGAGCTGGTACTAGACCGAACACGAGACAGCCCAGATTTAGGCGAAAATGGGGACTCGGGGGGGTTTTCGGGGTCGGGAAAAACGAATTTTGACATAAAAAAACTGTGGAACCTAGGGGGTAGGTTTCGCGAAAAAAAAATCGATTTTATAGGTGGAAATCGACAAAAGTCGGTGTGGTGGGTCGGACGGGTACCATTTAAACGGAACGTTGGGGCCCCTATTTAGTGTGAAGTTTCGTCGAGCGTAATAGTTTTATTAAAGAGCATTGTGAGACATGTTAGAGAGATATTTGGGAGAGTGGAGTTATGTCGAGCGTAGTATTATTAATATAAGTGCGTTGTGAGACATGTTAGAGGGGTAATTCGGAGTGTAGAGTTACGTCGAGCGTAGTACTATTATTAAAGAGTGTTATGAGACATGTTAGAGGGGTATTTGGGAGTGTGGAGTTACGTCGAGCGTAGTACTAATATTAAAGAGCGTTGTGAGACATGTTAGAGGGGTATTTGGAAGAATGGTTATGTCGAGCGTAGTAGTTGTGTTTCTCTAAATATATCTTGTTTCCAACAAAACGTAGTTTAATTAATTTCTAACCACAACTACGACATAATTAGGCAAATAAAAATTAAAAGCATCGTTAATTTGAGAAACAACATAAGTCATCGACATTCAAAATTTTTTTCCTGCTTCAAATGACAGTTTATACAAAAATCCCTGTTAACACCTATTTGGATCATTACAACAGATTGAAGGAAAAATCGTGAGTTATGTAGTTAACCAGGGACATATTCTATAATGTTTTATCTAGTTTCTGAACATTTTGCACAAGCTGACTTATGTTGTTTCTCAAATGACCGATTCAAATATAGAATAGAAAATGAAAAACAAGCCTTAAACAAAGCTTGCAAACTAGAGTTAGAGTATTAGGTTGGTAATTGAATTAAGAATGATTTTACTATAATGCTTATGAAACGTAGTTAGTGATATAATAAGAGCTAAATGGAAGAAGCTTTTATAGCCAACTTAAAACCATGTAATGAATGATACAAGCTGTTTAAAATTTTGAGATATCTTGACGAATCGTAGTTATGCATTTCTAAAAAGGTCTGTAATTATTATATTTTTTTTT
>MU182357.1:4841-25657 GCA_016904865.1 Pissodes strobi | reverse complement strand
GACTACGACAAAAGGTTAGACTACTGTCATTGGTTGAGAAATATGATCGCAGGAGACAGGAACCTTTTATCCCGAATTCTATGGACTGACGAATCAACCTTTCATAGTGACGGTAGAGTCAATAGACACAACATGCACTATTGGTCAAAAATTAATCCTCGCTGAATGCAAGAGGTGCAACACCAAGGAAGATGGAGCGTGAATGTTTGGTGAGGCATTCTAGGCAATGAAGTGATCGGTCCATTTATTTGGGATGAGCCGCTTAATGGGCAAACATATTTGAATTTTCTGGACCATCACCTGCCAATTTTTTTAGAAAATATTCCGTTGGAGACCAGAGCGACAATGTTTTTCCAACACGATGGCTGTCCAGCCCATTTCTCAATAAACGTCCGGAGGTTTCTTGATCGGACATTTCCTGATAGGTGGATTGGAAGAGGTACCCTATTTCCATGGCCTGCAAGGTACCTATTGTTTAGATATATCTATAAGTAAAAGGCCAATAGTAAATTATTTTTTTATTATCAAAAATAGAATGTTCCTTACTTTTTTATTGCAGGTCTCCCGATTTGACCTGCCTTGATTTCTATTTGTGGGGTAGATTGAAAGATCTCGTTTTTTGCACGAGACCCACGACAAGGGAAAATATGATACAAAGAATCAGGGACGCTATTCGTAGCATATCAAGAGCGGAAGTGGAGACAGCTGTCTTATCAACAAGGAAAACACTGGAACAATGCATTCAGAATGATGGGAGGCAGTTTGAACATTTGGAGCGTCATTGAGTTTGTTTATTTGTTTTCAAAGCTCACTAGGGTAGATGCCCCGGTAGTGGCCTTCGCACCGTTTGTGGCCATTCCCTAAATAAATCTAAAATATTACTCGCCATTTTCAACCTAGCCAATAAGATCATTTAAATTCCCATTCCTCATTTTATTCTTGATCACCCCAGCACATTCCCTTGACTTTATCGGTTACAGTGTTTTTTAAACTGGCTTCTTTTTAACGCGTGGCGAGAATGTTGTGCTTTTCTTAGGGATTTTGTTAAGGCACACGAGGTAAGTAAATGCATGATTCTATGTAGGAATGTAAATGTTTTTACTCAAAGTGGATTTTATTTGACTTATAAAGGAATTTTGCATGTTATTTTCATAGTTTGAAGTAGATATTTAACCCAAAAATATTTAAAATAATGGTGGCCACAACTGGGGCATCAAAGGTACCTTATGCGCCAGTTGTGGTCGTTTAGTGGCTACAAATGGGGCATGAAAACCAGTTGTGGCCACGTAGTAGAAAAAGATGGCAAAATTTACTACTAACAAGGTAGAAAAGGATTACAAGGTGTCCCGCTATGAGCCCCGGTTAGCGCCGTAATTTTAACTAAAGAAAATTTAGCTGCAGAAAAAGCTGCAAAAAGGGCCAGTAAGACTGACAAAATAAACGAAGGAAAAAACTTAACGAAAGAGAAGGTTATTGATCAAACTAACAAGGATATTAATGAAGTGTTTTTAGACAATTCTACACCAAACAAAGAAGTAATTTCCGATGAAAATAATACCAAAGAGTCTAAAAACTGATCCAGGGATGAAAAGGATGTACAGCGACAGACCAAAGTAGATTTAAGTACAAACACTGTGGTTGAAAGGGCTAAGACTACTAGAGTAGAATGACTAGAAAGTACCATTTTAGAAATAGGAATCTATGTAACAGTCAAATACGAAGGTGAACTATATCCAGCAAAATTTTTAAACAATGGTATTGTTGCGCATTGCGAAAAAGTGGGTTAAATCATTGGAAATGGCCTAATTTGCCAGATCTTTTGTGGTATAAGGGACAAGACATAGTTTTAAAAATACACGAACCTAAAACAAAAAATACCAGAAGGGTCTATGTAGTTCCGGAAATGGAAGCCTTATTATAATATTTTTTTATGCAGCTGTTTATTTGTTTTAACGATTATAATGAAATGTAGTTTTGTTTATGTTTATCAACGAGTTTATCAGCTTTTTACTAAAATGCTTGCTAATTTTTGTTCATACTTAGTAATTAGTTCTTTAACCGAGAAATGTATTTTTTAAACTTTATACGAAATCAAATGTTTTAGTGTTTAAATTTTTTCACTTTTTATTGTTTATGTAAATTAGTTTTTTAAAATAAAGTACCTACCTACTTGTTTATTTTGGTTCTTACTTCGTATGTATTTCAATAGGATGGCCACAACTGGTGAGGTCTCTGGCCACAGGTGGCAAATAAGTGGCCACAACTAGCGATACTACTTTTTTGGACTATTTTAATAGATTTATCTTTGTCTGGCCCATTTAATTCAAATTAGAAAATTGCTCTCAAGAAAAAAATATCTAGTACTATTGTGTCTGTCATTCGAGGGAGGCAAACTAACTTAGTAAATAAATGACAGTTAATTAAAGGAAAAAATGTTCTTAAGGTGGCCACAACCGGTGCATCTACCCTAGTTACGCTAGTTATAGGTAGGTAGAAAATGCTGTGTCGTCAAATGCGTCACGTTTCTACGTCTTATTTATATTTTTGCTAATATATTCGATTTGAAAAGATATATTAAATTTCGGTTTTCGCTACATTGTTGGGATTTTTTTTCTCTATCTAAATATATGAAAAGGTATATATCATTGTATTTAAAATTTCCGACAAAACTACAAAAATCTGAAACTTTTCCTAAAAGCGCCACCTACCGACTAAGAACTGAGCTGAATTGACAAAGTTAATAGTCCGTAGCAAGCATCCCGAAAAGACCTTTCAAACGAAACTAAGTTTATTAAAATCGATGCGGGCAATTAAAAGTTATACAGGTTTTTCCAAAGTAACATTTAACCCTCCCCCCACCCTTAAATTGAAAAGATCGAAAAAAATTCTTCGAATAAAATAGTTTCTAAATTTGGTAGAAATGCTAAAAAAAGTATTTTTTATATATGATAATTTGGGATATTTTTGGTAAAAACGCAATTTCTATTTTGAGTTTCCAATTACGCCCCCTGACGGCCATCCTACGAACTTGAAAATAATTTCCCGCAATTTCTCTTAGTCACTATTACTAAAAATATTTTTACTTTAAACTTCGACTACGAACGGTTTCTGAGATATAGCCGATTACCTCTCTTAGTGGAATACAGGTAAATTACTAGAGTTATTAGTATTTTTTTAATACAAATAAAAAAGTAAATTAATCTCCTTTATTTACTATATTACAATAGTAAAGTAAATAGCGTCACAAACAACAAGAGATAATCATGGAGAATAGTCAGGATGCAGGTATTATATAAAATGAAAGAACAAAACAATTTGAACTTATTTTATTCGATATTTTACAAGGAATTTGTTATTGAAGTTGACAAACCATGAATCAGCCTTAATTAAAAAAAAAAAACATGTTTTGACACCGGCGGGAATCAAACGCCGGCTACCCGAATCACAAACACAGGGTCTGACCATTGCACAACCAGACGTCTTGACAGCAACTTAGTGGCCAGTAAAGACATTGGTAATTCTTGTAACACATACGTAGAAACGTAGATGCTATACAGGGAACGCTACGCTTCCATTTCTCCTCCTGCAGGCCATCTCCTAATCAAACGTGTGCGTATTCCCTCTCCTGTCGCCGCTGTCGCACTCGTCGAACTCCCCTCACAGGATCTGAATTACCATAACGCTCGAAAATTGTCGCCTCCTCAGTAAAGAAGTTTCACTTCAAAATTCGGCCATCAGAATTTCCTTCCCATCATACCAGCAGCTCAAAATTAAGGTTTTTTTTATGGCAGTGGCACACACACTAAAGGAAGATCCTTTAGGAGCGGTGTGTGTGCGGGATGTTCTTGACAGGTTGTAATTAGTGGGAAACAGATGCCCTGGGAGTAAGTTCTACAGTGTGTGCCCCAGGGTTCTGTGCTGGGACCACTGCTGTTTCTATTATACATAAATGACCTGGCAAATGTTGAGATCACTGGTAGGTTCACTATATTTGCTGATGATACCACTATCTTATGGCTAGGTCAAGACTCTGAATGTCTATCAACTCGAATTTCTGAGGATATTAGTAAAATAAAGCGGTGGTGCGAGGCAAACTGCTTAAGTTTTAATGTTGGTAAGACAAATGTGTTGTCATTTAGGTGTAATGTGAAGAATCTCGAGTTTGGAGGTAACGTCCTGGAAAGTGTTACAGTAGTAAAGTTTCTGGGTGTACAGATTGATTCGAAGTTAAAATTTTCGGATCACATTGTCGCGCTCAATAAATAATTGGCATCAGCATGTTATGCAATCCGACTAGTAAGTCATAATTTAGGTCATTCAATGGCAAGATCTGTGTATTTCGCCCTCATCAAATCAAATTTAAGATATGGAGTAGCATTCTGGGGTTTTGCTTCCCACCAACTTATGAGTTCTGTATTTGTTCTTCAAAAGCGAGCTCTGAGATATTTATGTAAGTTAAGGCCAAGGGACCATTGTAGACCATATTTTATTCAAGAAAAGGTATTAACTTTGACTTGCCTTTTCATAATGGAAACAGTGTCTTTAATCCTTAAAAAATACGGTAGTTTAGCCAGTCAAAACCATAATAGAACTCGCAATTCTGACAAATTGAGATTGCATAGACCAACAAGTACTCTCACAAAGAACTCATTAATTGAAGGTAGCAAGCAGTTCTCGCGTGCTGTAAAGGTGTTCTTACAGGGCAAAGCATATTATAACTTGGTTGACTATTTTGACGATGGTTTTAATTAATGTTAAATTTTTTGTGTTTTACTTTTAGTTTTAAATTTTGAATGGTTTCCTCTGTTAGTGAAATGAGGCTGTTCTTGTTTTTGTATACGTTGTGTTCTTGGTGTACCTGGACTTACGAGTTTTTGCTCAAGTTTTTTTTTGTCATTTTATTTATTTGTTTGTTTGTAAAATATCCTTGAATTCCATTTTGTATTCTTTGATAATAGCTATAAGTTGACAATAATGCAAATATATAGTGAAGTAAGGAAACCAATAATTAATTAGTGAACACGTCATGTTGTTTGAAAGTTTGGTTTTCTTTATAGTACGGCTTTGTTAATAAGATTTTTTCTTCTTTAAACAATAAAGCATCTATTAATTTCTTCTTTAAACTAGTGATGCCGTCGAGACGAGACGAGACGAGAATAGGCCTTCTCTCGCCTCGTCTCGTCTCAGCGAGAGAACGCTTTCTCTCGCTCGAGAGAACCCTTCTCTCGTTTCGTCTCGATCCTCTCGTAAATACTAAATATTCAATATAAAAAAGCATAAAACATAACAAAATATACTTGGGTTATTTTATGAATTAAAAGTATATATTAACATAGGCCCATTCTTTATCTACAGGGTTAATGTTAAAAATCGTTTTTGTTTAATATTTTATGCATTTCTTGCCGTATTACCTTGAAAATTGGCATAGGGGGGTTTCTTGGTATGAAAAATCAGATTATTGACACATTCTTACTCTGGCCGATAGAACTTTAAAAAGAAGATAAAATGTATTTAAAATTATTTAAACAATAGATTTTTTTAATTGCTTCTTTTTAATTTTATTTTTATACTTTAAATTTTACAATAAAAAATTTAAAGATTTATTTAAGCTGTAGCTTTCTACGTGTTCATTGTGTACAATTTATAGTAACCTTATTTTTTTTAAATGCTGTAAAAAACATTCTTTTAATTCAATTGAACGTATTTTTAAGAAATAAATATCATTTCTAGAAAATACATTAACCCCACGTGCAACACAACTTTTTACTACCTTAAATATAGGTTCCATATAATTTTGTAACTTGGAAAAACATGATGGTAATAAACCATTGTATTTATGTAAATTTTTATCATTAACTAGCTCTTTGGTGGATGTCGACGGACGTGATCGATTGGGAAAAGGTAAGTGTGTGCGGGACATTTTCAATAACACAAATTTATGGAAATATAACTCCCTCGATTTATATTGTGAACTGTATGATACTGATTCTTCTGGATCTTAGAAAAAATAATTTCAATTTAGATTGGTGAAAATATATTAGAATTTAAATTTAATTACAATTTTTATATTACAGCAAATCGGCAGGATCTCTATTGTTGTTCTTATTTCTAAAAACCGCCTACTTTACACCTCACGGTTGTTAGGGCAAGGGCATTAAAGAATACTATTTTTATTAGCGCGATCATAAATTAGAATTTATACAGGTTACAATAATATCTAAATAAAAAGAATATAAAAAAGGTAAGAGAAAAAGTTGTTGGAAATGTTTCCAAAATTAAGATTTGGGAAAAAGGAATTATTACGACATAAACGATTTTTTTCTGATGAAATTGAAAAAAAAAATCTTTAATTTTTTTAATGCGAAGGCGATACTTTATTTTTAAGTTCTTATCGAGGAAGTAAGATTCCAAAATATTTTGTTCTTATTCTTATTATTATCTCAAACAAAATGGCAACGTTTTAAACATTTACATTGTTGAGATTCTACATAATCAGAATGGTTCAAATTTTTAAAAAACAACAACTTGCACACTCCCTATCTTATTTTATCCTATCCTATTAGATCTTAGATCTTACACTTTTAAGAGCTATCGCATAATATTTACAAACCCTTTTTTTATTTCCCATGCTACATCCTTTTGATTCTAGAGCATGTCAAAAATGCAAAAATGTAATAAAAAAAATAATGGCGACATTTCGTTTTCTAAGGTTATAGGAATCTAATATTTTGGCATCATAAGGTATTTGATAACACCTTCCAAATAAGGTATCACAATACACCATTTGTATTTTTTTTTAAATGACCCACACCCTTTTTAACCCTTAAAAAACCCTAAGGGCCGGTTTCTCAATAACGAGTTAGGTTTAACCCGCGGGTGTTCTATAGAAAAAATCGAGGTTAACTCGCGAGTTAAGAGTTAACTCGACATTGGGAAACCGAAAATAAGTGTAGAAAATTTGTATGCTAACTACGAATTTAATACAATAGGTATCACCAAATTACTTATGTATGAAAAAATCATAAAGATGTTTTTTTTTTTAATTTTTTTTATTATGCCAATTTTTTGCTCGAGAGATCGAGAGAAAAACGAGAAATTCTCGATGAGAGAGCATCTTTCTCTCGTCTCGTCTCGAGGTTTCATTCGAGAGAAAAAACCTCTCTCGTCTCGTCTCGACGAGACGAGACGAGACGAGCGACGAGAACCTCTCGTCTCGACGGCATCACTACTTTAAACAATAAAGCATATATTCATTCATTACTCATTCATTCATTTATGAGTCTATGTGTAAATGTCATTTAGTGTCTTTAACCAATAATTTTAACTATGTGACTTTGTTTACTTAAAACTATTTTTTTGTATGGATTATGTTATTTTTTAAATTATAAATTTTATGTGGTAGGTTTTAAGGGCAATCTTAATTCTAAATCATTTCCTTAATCTTATAATCTTCCATTTACGCTTTGTTAACAGCAATTCCACTTGTTAAAATAATAAAGCATACTTTGACTTTGACTTTATTCATGTCATGTACTGCTTTGTCAATGAGAAATGATTTTTTCTGATAATAAAGCTCTATTGCTCTATATCAATGACCACTTGAATATCATATTCTTGCATTATAGGCTCTTCAGAGCTTGTTATGCTATAAGGGTTGTTAGTTTGAATTACCTGTAATGCTTTGACTTCTAATTATATTTTGTTATATTTATTTTATATATTAACTTTTACCATTTTAATCTTTTTTTGTATGTCAGAATTTAGAAATTACAGTTACATATATGAATTAGTGCTAAGTTTTCTTTTTAAACAGCTTTGTCAATGAGAGAAAATCTTCTGACAATAAAGCATATTTGATTTGATTTGATTTGATTTGATTTGATTTGATGCAGTGCGCCAGACAAAGGAGTTCTTGTAAAGCGATGTTCTAAGTGTTACCAGTTGTACGACGAACTGGTGCGCTCTTGCCGTCTGTCGTGACGCCAGGAGAGGGATGAGGCGGGCCAAATCCTGGGAACATCTGCCGTGAAAGTATCTGTAAAAAAGAGACATCTCGGCCACATGTCTGCAGTATTCCAGACTATTCCGGGTCTACTCCGGGTTGCCGACAAGACGCACATCTGAATGTAATCCAGCAGCTTTAGTGCTGCATCCCAGATAGGTGAGTAATATTCTAAGCACGATCTTATTTGCGCTTTGTAGAGCAAAAGCAACTGCTGCGGTGTATAGAGTTTTTTGTTGCGAAATAGCGCACCAAGCTTCTGGGAGGCTGATTTTGCGATGTTAGCAACATGGTCATGCCAGGATATATTGCTGTTGACCGAGACTCCCAGCAGTCCGATTGACGAGGATAAAGGAATGGTCGATCCTGCCATAATAATATCAGGGCCCGCCGTATTTACCCTCTTGGTAAACGTTGCTGCTTAAGTCTTTGCTGCATTGAACTGGACCAAATTTCGGTCGCCCCAAATTTGAACTTTCTCCAGGTCTTGATTAAATGCTGTAATCTGCTCGTGTCTGCGGTGATGAGTCTCAGTCGCTGGTAAGGGTTTTTCTGATCTAAAGTGGGAGACAAGGGTACTGTCATCTGCAAAACTGTAAACAGGATAATTCGTTTCGATCAGCAGGTCATTAATATAGATGAGGAACAGAGTTGGCGAAAGTATTGCGCCCTGAGGCACGCCCGCGTTGATGGTGAATGTGTCTAAGATGTGTCCATCAACTGCAGGTTAATCAAAAGCAAGCTTCAAACCTTCATGGTAGAAGACAGGCTCAACGCCTTGGCTTTACTCAGCAATGACAGTGATATTTTAAGACAACAAATTTATGATGAAGCTACCTTTCATTAGTATAAAGTGAAGGCGTATACTAATTAGTCATTAAACCACTGAGATTATATCGTTTTAGTTAGATTGTTTGGAAAAGTTCTATATTTTACTTTAATGATCTTCAGTCGTTTTCATTTTTATCATCTCATGAAATCATCAAATTCTAAATGATGTATATTTTTTCTTTAATTTAATAATAAACCTTAAACGTTTTTTTATAAGTTTTTAATTGGATAATTGCTAAAAATGCGGTTTTTGTAGGTTAATTTAAAAATCATCGTAAGTATTCGAAAACCCGACATTTAAAATATATCTTGCTTCATAAATACATTTTTACTCAAATTATCTAATGGTTAAAATATAACTAATAACAGTCTATATAAAAAGCTCATTTAGAACAGCAGCCGCGTAATCAAGGGTTGAACTAAGAGAATAATAATTATCTCTCACAGAAATCAGTGTAATTTTAGCCAAAAGCATAGAACATGTTTACTATGTTTGAGTAGTTTGAGAGATAAATTTAGAAGTTTATACCATCCGTCCCAGTGTCTAGCTCGGTTGCTTTACAAAATAATGCCAACAGAGCTGATTATTTTCGGTTGATAAGCTTTATTGAATTAGTTTGGATTAGATTATTAACTTTATCAGCAAAAGCAATTCTCAGACGCGCTGAAAGTTGTAGAGGTCCTTGACAATTAGCTAAATAATTTCGACTTCCCTTGTAACTAAGAAAGAATTATGTCAAAAATTCCCGTGTCAAAATGTCATTGCCACTTTTTAAAAACCGTTTATTAAAAAAGCTTCTTAAATAGTCGAACCAGGTATAAAATGAACAAGAAAAATGTGGTTTCACAAAGCAGCCTATTTCAAGAAATGGTTAAAGTGAAAAAACTCCGTTTCAAGGATATTGAAGAGAAAAGGAGCAAGCCAAGACCCACGAAGGATATCATACAACGAAAGGCGAATTTTGAAGAGTTCAAAGCTGTTTATGAAGATTGTGTTAATAGAAAATCAAGTTCAACTGAGCATGGGGCTGGACCATACGTGCCTCATAAAACAAGATCTGGTAGCTTTTATAGATTTCCCAGAACAAAGAAGGAACCTCAGTGTGTTGAAACAGTCAACATAGAACTTCCGGTAACTATGAAGTGATGTCTAGATCACATATATACACTCTATAAATTTTTCATTAAATGATACATAATAGTCTATTTGAGAAAGTGTAGGCAAAGCCAACAAATGAAAAAAAAAGTATCCATATAAGTCCATCACAGAAATATAATTTTTAATATAGGTTAGCGCAGGGACAGAAAATTACCATCCTTCTCTCATAGCTGATCGTAGAAATATTTGAAGAACTCTATACTTTTAAGAACTAATGTCTATAGAATATGATGTTTCAAAAAATGGTTTTAATATTTTTAAAATTCAACGAGCGTAAGCCTTGGCGCTGTCGTGCTCCGTACGACCTTGCCCGTATGGGTTAGCGAAATATGTACAGTTTCATTTCTTGATAATGTAATAGTCTTTCTTCTTTATGTAACTACGTTACGTAATGTGACATTCACCGGCTGGTATTCAGCCATCTCCACCCATCTTCCGGCGCTTAGACAGAGGCAGAGCTACCCTTCTGCATGTGTTACACGTTATTCCAGGTTGAAGGGCCTACTTGATGGGAACCTCCAGTATGGCGGGCCTGTGTCCTGGTGACTCCCAATTTTACAACAATTACTTTTAACAAATACAAAATGGTGGCTCTAGGCCGAATCTTAGCAGGCACAGACAGAAATGGTCTCACGAGGACATACCCCCCGCGGCCTGGGTATCGGCGCGGCGTGAATGAATGTTTCTTCTGGCGTGAATGAATGTTTCTTCTGGCAAGGACTCCCGATTCTTCCTCGGGAAGCGACCACGGTCACTAAACGATAGCCACGTGTTCGCCTAAAATGGCGAAAAGGAGCCGCTACGGAACGCGTGCCTACTCGACCGAAGACGAAGAAGAAGTCCAATGTAATAGTCAAATCAACGAATATATGAGTTGAAAATATACCGAGTATTCAAATAAGTTGTTTTGATTATGGATTGTAAATGTTTATTTTTAATCATACTAGTGTGAACTTATTTAATTTCTGATGTGAATTTTAAAATCTATATTATTAACCTACTTTCTAGGTATAAGCTTTAATATAATAACCAAAATCAAATACTAAATTTAATAGGCTATTTACTGATCAATACTATTTATACTTCCGTTTTTTTTTTCAGTTATACTATGGATCAGAAAGGGCGGTACAAATAATTGAAAACAAAATAAAACCAAAAAGAGTACCTCGTACACCTAAAGTTAGCCGAGAAATTATAACAGAAAATGTTGATAGTAGGAGTGCTAATAGATGCCAAACAATTGTAAGGAAACCAAAAAAAAAGAGGCTATTTTAAAAATTAATCTTATTTACACTACCTTTTTTTTAGTCGCACTATGGATCAGAAACAGCAACACAAATAGTTGAAAACAGGTTAAAACCAATAATAAAATCTACTGCACATCAAGGAAGCAAAGAAGATTTAATGGAAAATGTCGATCTTGGAATTGCTAATAAATGCACGGCAGTTGTAAACAAACCAAAAAAATCAGTGACTATCATACAAAAACTGAATACCATTGAAGAAGTAGCGCATCTTGAACACGAAAGTATTACAGATATAGCTGAGAGACAGCTGAAAGAAATACAGAAACACCTTAAAACTCGTCATGAGAGAATTCAAAAAACATTACCAAAACCAACAGCAGTTGTAAAACCACTAAAAAAGAAAACTACAAATGATAAAATCATGAACGCTCTGTCCAATATTAATGATAAACTACAAAAAATGCAAGAAAAATATTTTACTGTTCCTAGAATTCAGTATAAAAATGTTAACGATTGTTTTACTCAGAGCGGAAATTTGGAACTTCTTTACGAAAATGGAAAATATCCGGAAGAAATAAATACTGGTGATGATGTTGCAAAGAAATATGGTTTGCAAATGCGTAAGTTGTTTTTATGGTAATAATTTTAGCAAGTGAAAGTTACTTTTTACCCGTATCTCTCTTGACGATTTTCATAAGAACGATCGCGTTCATTACGTATAATTCGATCCTATCAAGAATACCATCTTGAAAAACTTTCGATCTATTTCCATACACCAACTCGCCAAATCCATACAAGTTGAAAAGTTATTTACTTTACCTTTCAGTTTCTAATAATATACTCAGCGACTCCAAAATGCAAGATAGAATAAAAGAGATGAACGAAATGTTTCCGGAATTTCCAAAAATTGAAGATACTTTAAAAGAAATCGAGGGTCACCTGGATAATATTGTTAACTTAGAAGCTGCAAGCAGCAACGGTCTTAAAGATTTCAAAAATAACTCTGAAGATATATTCACTAAGATGTGGAATAAAGGAAACCTAAATGAGATGTTCGAAACGCTGGGCAAAAACGGTGAGTTTTATTTAATAATATTTACCTAATATATGATAAGTGGTTTACTACAATAATCCAAATTCAAAAGCTTTAGAATAAATATTTGCTCACTTTGGCCGGTTTCAGGATTTAATTGGTGTGTAAGTTATAACGGAATAACCTGCAATTTCCTGTCTGAGTAACAAATTAACCCGCTTGTAAAGAACTTGTCTAAAAAGCCTTAACAGAATTGCTCTGCAACATAAAAAATACTCGAATGCCAATAAAACCCTATTCCCAAACTTCACCGACAATATACTAATCTAATCAGACAAAAGTTAATAGCAACCTTTATTTTCCACTCTTATCATTCCTCTCGTTAAGTTATTCGTAAGTTAAAATACGATTAGTTACGTAACTATACTTTACATTGAATTACATTACGTTATGTTGCACTGTCATAATATTATGTCAACATGCTGACCTTATTTAAAGCATTGCTCTATTTTAATAAGATTTTTTCTAAATGCGAAAATTTAAATATCACACAGAAGCATAGCGAAATGTGCTCCGCTGAAACTGGATGAAATGTATGTATGCATGATATATTTTATGACCTCCAAAGCTGATGAAAATTTACTAATGACGCAACTCAGTGTTACGAGCGCGAAATCGTTATCACAATATATTCTCTTTCGCAAATAATGCTGTTTCCATCCTGTTCCAAATCAGAGACATCTTTGTAATATAATTAGTTAACGTTAATCCTTGGGTTAGTTTGGGTTAGGGTTAGGGGGGGGATATGACTTAGTTGAGCAACTATAAACCGATTAGCCTGTTATCCTACATGTACATACAAGCTGTTTATGAAAATAACAGCTAAAATGCTAACATCAAAATTAGACTTCTATCAGTCTCCTGAACAAGCCGGATTTAGAGCTAAGTATGGAACAAATGACCGCCTACAAACCATCAAAACGCTGATTGAAAAGACTATTGATTACAATAAAACTTTGATCCTGGTCTTCGTTGTTTTTGACCAAGCATTTGATGCTGTCAACCAAAAAGCAATGCTTAGTGCTCTGGCTGTAGAATAGATTATAGGCACACCTCCCTCACTGAATATATCTATGAACATGCTACAGCTTATGTAAAGCTTCATGAGGACACGGAGACTTTTCGCATTGAGAGAGAGGTTTGTTAGGGAGACCCGATTTCTCCAAAGCTATTAACAGTCCTGTTGGAGTATGCATGTAAAACCGTCAACTGGAATGGAATGGGTGTTAATATAGACGGAAACTTTTTAAATAACCTCAAGTTTGTGGATGACATCGTACTTATCGCTGACAGGTGTTGACCAGACACAGACAATACTGCAAGGACTCTTCACTGCTTCAAAAGGGGTTGGCCTCAAGATAAACTTTCCTAAAACCCAATTCTTGACCAACCTGGTTCACGCCAAGAACATCTCCGTGCACGGCAAGGACATCGAGTCCGTAACCTCCTACAAATATTTGGGCCACGAGATAAGAATAGGTAGAGATAACCAAACATACGAGCTAGTAAGAAGAATAAGCCTAACCTGTGCTGCATTTGGAAAGCTAAGAGACCTTCTCAGATCAAGTATCCCAATGAGCCTGCAAAGAAAAGTGTTGGATCAGAGTATTCTGCCTGTAATGACGTATGGTGCAAAAACAACGGTGTCCAAATTGCAAGTCACCCAAAGAGCGATGGAGAGAAAAATGTTAGGGGTATCATTACGTGATAGGATACCTAATGCCACCATCCGCAGTCGGGCAGGAGTAACAGACGTTATTGTAAGGATATCTACCCTAAAGTGGAACTGAGCTGGCCATGTAGCGAGAGCAAACGATGACCGATGGACAAGGAGAATTTTGGAGTGGAGACCCCGAATACAAGCCCTCAAAAACCGAGGACGGCCTCCAACAAGATGGACCGATAAAGAAAAATAGTATCGAACTGGATACAGGTGGCGTAAAACAGGACCGGTTGGAGAGACATGCGAGAGGGCTTCGTTCAGCAGTGAACATCAAGGACTATGTGATGATGATGATGAATCCTTGCATTTCTTCGTCTAAATCTTGTGTTTTTAAAGCTATTTTCGGAACTTGGACATTGCATTAGAATATCGTCAAAAATATTATCGGTGCGAATATATAATGACACTGATGAAGCTGAAAGGCCAGGCCGTCAAAGAAATCGGGCTTTGCTAAAAAATTTAAATTCATGTGTAGCAACAATATAAATTTGTTGCTAGTGAACCACTGTTTTAATGTCAATAATCTATTTTTAGAATTAATATCTAGTAGCAATCAGAATATGTGTTTTTATTTGGCTGATGATTGTTGGATATAACTCAGCATCATTCAGCTTAGCTGTGTCAGTACCAGGTTTCACTGAAAATTTAAATTTAATATAACCTTAATTTATTATGACCTTAAGAGTCGCGATTTTATATTGATTAATAAACGTCGTCATGGCATTGATTGTGATACTTTACTTACCGATAAAAAAGTGTCAACACTTAAGTCGAAATCTCATATAGATTTATATGATAACTTAACTATATTTGTTAAAATAGAACAATTTAAATGTAGGACTTTTCCAGGCTGGATAAGTTACGTGGCTTGGTAGTAAAAAAGAAGATAACCCATCGTCGATCCAAATCAAATCAAAACAAGCTTTATTGTCCAAAGATAAGGTGTCTCATTGACAAAGCAATACCCTAAGCCTAAGCTATATAATGCTTAATTAAAGTAAAATTAATAAAAATTGAAAATTAAGAATTCATATCAAAATCTGCAGTAAAATAAAAAAAAAACAATAAAAGGAAATAAACAATGATAATCCTTCAAATTTCAGACCGATTTCCCTACTTCCAATCCTTGCAAAGCTAATTAGAAAGCCGGTAAAGTGTCCTGTTATGTCGTTTCTAAAGCTAAATAACATCCTTAGCAACATTCAGTTTGGCTTTCAGGCGAACTAAAATACTACTCATGCTATATACAACTTTCTCCACTCGACGGCCAAATTAGTGCAGTGTTTTGTGACCTGTCTAAAGCTTTTGATTGTGTTAGTCATGAGATCTTGCTTCGGAAGCTTCAGTGCTATGGTTTCAGAGGCATAGCATTTTCCAGGTTCTCCTCATATCTCCAATATCGTCGTCAACGTGTGTTTGTGGGTTCTGACTATTCTGAGTTTGGACTTGTGTTGTAGGGCCTCACGGACCAATCCTAGGCCCTAGCCTCATCTTGCAAATCTTGATATACGGGGAAATTTTTCTATATTTTCTCGTGACACTACAATTCTCTGGCACAGCTTAAATGGTTAATCGTTATTCACAACACTGTCAGTCGGCCTACAGAGAATAAAACAATGGCTTGACTCATATCTTCTCTCAGTCTCAATTTACAAAATACTAGACTCTTGTGCTTTAGAGGAATAGTGGAGAATGTCAATATTGAAGGCAGGCTGATAGAGCAACATGCAAGCAACAAATTTCTTGGGATCACTATCGACTGTGAACTAAGGTTTGAGGCTCACATAACTGATCTTGCCAACAAATTATCTTCCGGTTGCTATGCTGTTAGGTTGGTCTATGGGAAGCTTGGGCCGTAGGAGGGTAGGTCTGTCTATTTTGCTTTTATAGAGTCAAGGTATCTGTTTTTGGGGCAACGCAAGCAACTATCTATCTCATCCAGTTGCTCCTTGTCATACAGAAGCGTGCTCTACGATACATCTGTCAGGCACAACCTCGTGACTCTATCAGGCCCTTGTTTATTCAACAAAGCATTGTCACCATAACCTGCCTTTAAATGCTGGAGATCACAAGCATAATTTATAACAATCACCAAAATTAACCCTTAAAATATCCGAGACATCAGACTCGCCAACAGAATGATTTGCATCCGCCCATCCCCACATCTACACTGACAAAAAGATCAATATTCTTTGATGGTGTCAAGATTTTCAATAAAATCTCACGCATTAAGGAGTTACCCACATTGAGAGCTTTTAGGTCGGAAACAGGGAGATTATTTAGTCTACCGACCCTATTACCACCTTTCAGAATTTTACTGTGATTCTCTTTAATCAATATTTAATTAATTACATTTATGTGTAGAGCATATTATTTTAACTGTTCCGCTTTTGGAATAAAATATGATTATTCTTTTCATTAATTTATAGTGTTCACTTTTTAAGTTTTATGTTCTTTAGTAAATTTTATCATATACCGATTTTATCTATTTTACTGATGAAATAAAACTGCATTTGTCTTTAGAATTAGTATTTTTTTATTGTATGTATATATGTATTATTAGCCATAACTTTTTGTTTGTTTCTTTATTTTTATTTACTTTGCTTTGTTACAAACAATTATTGTTATAAAAATAAAACATAATTTGACTTTGACTTCAACTTTGACACAGTAAATACAAATCAAAATCGATCAGCTAAGCAAGAACAAGATATCACAATCTATCAATATAAAACTTGTTTAAGCTATAATAGGCTTTACCAAGCAGCACCTTGTGAATCCTGGGAAGGAGTGCAGGGTCCTGGTAGGATTCTACACAGGGTACTGTAGGCTTAGACGCCACCTGACTTTGCTGAGAATTGCAGAGGAGGGGAGTGTAGTTGGTGCATGAGCAAGACTCAGAATCTTTGGCGCGATGCCGATTGAGCCAGATTCAGTGCGTCCTGTTAGTCTGAGGGCTTTCTTAAGGAAGACCATCATCCTGGAGGTTCTCTAATACGGGCTGGGGGCACAACGGGCCCAATAATTGGTGGCCTCAGTGCAAGGCCCGCTAGGGGCCACCCCTTCTGTTACTGATACTGATACTCTATTTTGTGTTTTACCTGTATTGTTTTTGTCTGGTATGTTTTGTCTGTGAATTTTATACAGCTGTTAAATGTATATTTCTTTTATGCTTAATTTGTTCCATGATATTATATTTTATTGCACTTCGTTTTATTTTGTATAATGTCCTATTTTATTTTTGCAAATAGTAAATAGTGGTCCTACTTTATACTTTATCCTTTGTTGACTTAAGAGAAATTGGGCTTGACTATCGTAGTTAAATTTAGATTGGATTGTTTTTAATTAAACTAACTTCCTTTCTTTTGTTTTGGTAGATTTAGTTAAGTTAAGCATGGATTTGTCAATGTGTACTAAGTATTCGGATAATAAAGCTACTTTGAATTTGAATTTAGTTGTGTTATCTACGAATAGGGTGAATTGACCATTGACATCTAAGGTGGCCATATCATTTATATGATGATCTTAGAACAGAGCCCTGAGACACACCTCACTTAACCTTCGAACCCGCGGAGCTCTCAAAACCCAAAAGACGCCAGCGATCCGTCAATTAGGACTCGAACCAAGAGCAGGCTACATCTGGAATTTACTCAGCAGAACTCTGTGGCTGACAGAATAAAATGCCTTGGGCAAGTCACAAAAACTTACTGCACCCGGCCTTGCTATAAAAGCGGTTATTCGTGATATTTGACAGTATTGATAGTAAAGAGGTCATACGGTAGTAGGAGGGGTCAGCAACTTCCTCCTCCCCCCTTGAAGTAGAACTACTTTTGATAACTTTAAACAAGAAGAGAACACTTCCAATTCCCAAGAAGTATTTATTGCCTGCACGACCAGGTCAAGTACATCAGGTCTAGGCGGAACTGCAATGCATGAAGGGCGTAAAACCCTTCAAGCAGCTTGCTACTCTAGACATATGAGCCAAGCTGAGGAGAAAACTACAAGCACCCGTGACTACTCTTGGAGACATGTGATTGAAGCTCTTGACTCTATTCGATATTTTTGAGGACCAATCAGTGGATAATGGCAGATATTCTCGGCTACCTATACCAATAGGGATATTGAACTGCCCAATCTTTTAACAAAAATGTCTGAAGATATTTCCACTTTAGCTTTACCTCTGGTTAACAGCATTACGGACCAGAAGGCATCATGCTATTCTCATGGTCCTAATGGCATTCCATCTGCTTTCGTTAAAAACTGTGTTTACTCTCTGAGCCGACTGTTACATTTTTTATTTCAACGTTTGCGTGAATTAGATAATTTTTCAAACTATTGGAAGGCAAGTTTTCTAACGCCTATTTTTAAGTCTGGGAATAAGCAACATGTTGGTAATTATAGACAGTTGTAGGCTTTTTGAGTAAGGCCGCTTCGGCTCTGGCTGCAGGATGTAAATCACACAAGTGCTAGTTCAGTGCCCCTAACGAAGCTGAAAAATCTAAAAGAATTGGAAACGGCTCAACGTTTCGGGGAGCAACTCTTCCCCTGAGAAACATGAATCCTTCACAACAGTATAGAACATATCTCCAAAATATAAATGTGGTCATGTTAAGTATGACCAGGGAGGTGATCTAAAATGACGCTGATGAAGCTGATCCTTCAGGCCTCCAAAAACATGAAGTCACAAAATGGCGCCAATTTAAATTGGAAGTATAGTTGCCTTATTCGCCTTTTAGTTTTAGAATTAAATTGAAACAAATTAAGGGAATTACTACAACCATGCAAATACGTGTTTTCTCTTTCTAAGCGCTAAGCGAAAATCGGAAAAATAAAAGTATATTTAGATTCAAAATTTATTCTTCAATACCTATACTTAAATGAGAAAATGAGGTTATTGCTTATTACTAAACAGTTATTTGACGCAAAAGAATATTTAGTAATGCTGTTGCTGATTTATTAAACTCTAGATGGCAAACATATGATAAATCAAAACATTATGGAACAAAAGTTTACAGATACGCCTCTGTTTCGAGGGTTTTTGAGTCTTTGAGGGTAGATAATAAGAAAAATTCAAACCCCAATTTTCTAAATCCGTCGCGGGTTATAAGATGGATCAAACTAGATTAAAACATATAGAGAAAAGGTCAGAGGCCTTTCTTCCGATATAAATTAGAAACGACAAAAAATAATATATAATATAATGTTAAACAGTTTGATGTGATATTTCCATATTCATTTAGTTTTTGCCCGTGCCATGTAATAATGTTGGTTTATTTTTAAATCTCAGTAACCCTTTTGGGTGCAATATATTATTCTGATAGGAGCAAACTCGTAGCATGTAGTTGTGTCATTGATATCGTTCGATCAGTTCTTTCGTTATACTCAAATTGAATCATTTTTTCACATTTATTTATTTATTAATAAACTGTGAAAAGATGCAAAAAAATCCAACCTATCACTGTAAATTCTGAACCAATTCTAGGCCCATCGCAAGACCCCAAAATCGAGGATATCTTAAAGAAACAAGGACAAATGAAATGTCAAAAGCTCAGATCAATTCGTCAGCGAATAGATGAAGTTGAAGAATTTTGCGACAGGCTCTCAGAAATTACAAATGATGAATGTGCCGATGTAGCAGATGTATCCAGTGCTATAGCTGACGTTACTGCGGAAGACACCTTACAGTGCCGAAAGTCTTCCCAAAATAAAAAAGGTATTGATCATAGACAAAAATTCTTTAAATAATGCTCACAACTGAATTTATTACTAAACCATTAAACAACTACGTTGTATATATGCTATGACTTAGGGAACTCCTGCGTATATTCAACAGAAATACGAGAAAATATTTATGAGGAGAGCGTTGGAGTAAATTGCGTATTCTCTTATAATTACCACGGTTTCATGGAGTTTTGAAATAATTTTGAATCCAATTATTTTCCCCATTAATAAAATTGAAATCGTTTTGAATATTGTTTGGCTATTGAAATCCTCGTGGCCTCGTGGAAACAAATATTTAAATCGTTTTCAGTCTTAAAATCATATCAGGATTTAAAGTAACTTGACGTGCACGAGGACGGTGAATGGATCGGAACCGAATTGAAACATGATGCTCATGCACATTTACTCAAATTAAAAAGTTTGGTTAGATTTGTTTGTTTATGTTTAGAGATTTTCCCTGCTTTTCGATACTATTTTCTTGCAAATTTATGGTTTTTTTAAAAATGTACTTTTATAATGATTTGCAAAAATTTTTAAACTCAAAATATGAATACAGCGAGTGTATTTTAACGACTATTGAATCATTTAAGATGATTCTACTTTTTGTTTTTATTGAGATATAAAAAATATTGGAAATTGATTGGAATAATTATTTAAAACAGGATCTAATTTTTTTGAATAAAATTACAACTTGGCAACTCTGGAAAGGACTGTCAAACACAAGACGTTGCCCGGACCACATCACAATCACAAAGCTTCAAAGTTGTGATGGCATCACCTTGTTGACAATACTTTTATCAAAGATGCAACGTACAGGGTGGCCCGTTTAATCCCTTATCTCGAAAACTACGGGGGTTGGAAAAAAAAATTAAATACAAAAGTTGTTCCTAGCAAAATGATCTTTATTTTTTTTTGTATTGTTTTAATCGTCACTTTTTTATATACAGGATGGTCAAAGAAAATTACACTTTTTTAAATGAAACACCCTATATTTTATTACATTTTTGGATTCTACTTAAAATTCTAAGCATATTTGATGT
>MU182356.1:347373-382826 GCA_016904865.1 Pissodes strobi | reverse complement strand
AAGTGAGATACTAGAGTGCTCGGGAAGCGAGAGATCGGCCGGTCGCTGCTTGAAGAAAATTACTTTTTTACATTTAATTCTATTTTTCCATTACCATTTGAGAGAAAAAAAATGTATTCAAGCACCTATGTATTCTAAATACTTAAGGCAAACTTTTTGCAAGAATAAAAATTTTTGATTTGAGCCTTCATTTCGGAGAGAATGCGAGGTGAATACAAAAATGAGTATATTTCAATCAGATTTTGCCCAGGTTTGAAGCCAGATATTTCAATTTTTTGATTTATTTTTCCGTAAGGGCCAATGTAATCTGCATATTTCAAGCAATGATAAAAAATATAATTCGTACAAAAATGTAGATGAATTATATATGAAAACATTCATAATTTAATATCCTACACGTTCATATAATAATCTCGATTTTTAGGTATACTGCCCTTTTGCCCGTTATGATTTTTTATTACCTTCGGATTTTGAATTAATATAATAAAGCCTTCATTCTGTGAAAATTTCAGCTTGTAACCCCGAGGTGCCCACAGAAGTCAAGATAAGTTATAAGTAGCACTCTACTATAAAGAAATTCACAGTTTCATACGTAACATTTGCTGCATCGTTCACTACGAAATTAAGACTATGCGCCGAGCATGGGACGTAAAATGCGCGGTTATTGATTTCCAAAAATTTTTTTTTCTAGTCCGTTGTGTTTTCCACGCATATTAGAATCATTGTCATAACCTTAACCACGTAAGTTTTGAATGTTGAGATTTAATTGTGAAAATAAATCCAAAACAAAATTTAATAGACCTTCACCTGTGGAGCTGGTGATCGGACAGAAACCAATGAAATTTTCACATATCTGAACATTTTTTGTTTCATTACTTAAAATAACATACCTAAGTAATTTGCTCTGTTTGACTCACATCTGGTGTGCAATCCAATATAATGGAGAAATATTTTGATTTTTTAACTTTTTTCAATATATTATTTTTTATGGTCGTGCCGAGCAACTCAATTATTTAATTCTGGATCTGATCTCCTAAATAATGAGTCATACGACTTGAATCTGATTTCGAGGAATGAATTCTAAGAATATGTTCCCGCAGGACTGAATCAAAGGATGCTATCATTTTGATTGCTTTTAAAAAATTACCATTATTATGTTCATATAATGTTTTTGACGACCCTCGGAAAGCCAGACACTGTTGAGATAAAAACTTGATTACGCCTATGATTCTTTCTAATACATCACACCATTGTTTTTTTTCCGATTCTACTAGTCTCAGTTGCATTTGATTTACAGTAGTTTTATTTTTTAACATATTATTCAATTGTACTCAAGATTTCACATTTTCACTGTGGGAAACACTTGTTTCATGTCTTTTCAATGTTAATGATAAATGTTGCCAATCTGAAAAACCGTTCAAAGTAGACAAACTACTAACATATTTACCAAATATTTTGCAACAAAAACAATATACTGAATCTTTCGAAATAGAGTAAACAAGCCATTCCCCGTTAATTTTTTCTCCATTGGTAAGATTTCTATAATAATAGTTGTCTGTAAATTTTCTTCCGTGGTCATTTATAGGAAAGTTGCAGTTGGACGCCTGTACGGGACCACGATTAACCAAAATATTTACAAGATCATTAGTCATACTGACAGGCCACAAACCGGGATCATCACCACAATCTAAATTGTTACATATTACTAATGACGATAAACTGCTTACAGGTTCGTCAGTAGTACCTTCTCTTGTTTTGCTTGACGCTCCTTCCGAAAAACTTAAACTTTTTCTTCAGTTACGTCCATAGCTTCTTGATTTAAGGCTGTGCTTCTTAAAGCTACCTCAATATCTTCTTGGCATTCCGTTTCCCTATTTTCTGGCTTGCCTAAAAATTTTAGTAAAGAACCCGCCATTTTTTCTTTCTGTACATCCTTTTCTCGTTTTTGCTGTCGAAATTGCGCTCCCGAAAGTTTTTTTCTTTTCTGCGGTTCCTGAAATTATTTGTAAATGTAAGCTATTTTTTATTATTATTTTTTTCTTGATACAATACTATGCCGGAAAAGTTCAGACAAATAGGATTCGAACTTCGAACCCACGTCACGTAACGTTTTCTACAATAAGTTCATTTCAATCATAACATAACCTATTCATTAATTTTCAAAATTACTATTAAAGACGAATTTTATATACTAAAACGTGTATTATTCAATAATTAAAATCCCTTATTTATTGTTCCTTGAACAGTAATTATTGTGATAAGTCTATAAATAAACGTAGGTTAGTACTTACCATAGTTACGATTCCTTTGCACTTCTGTTTTATACTGACGGATGATTGAATTATAATTACACTAGACAAGTTTAAATATCAATAATTAAGCTGAAACCCACCTCAAAAGAACTATTAACAAAATAATTGCAATTTAATGTGCCATCGTTACTATTTATCTACCATAGCACTGTTCTAATGCGTACAAGTATCTAGGTACCTAACTTACCAATTGAGAAGGAAGCGCAAAGGGGATCCCCCTAACTTCACCAGTCCTGTTTTTCATAGAATGACAGACGACGTTTGGTAATGCATCTTACTTTTAACGGATGCCAATAGATGGCGGTTTTAACGTCATTCGGTTGGATTTTTTTCTATACTATGACATATTTTCTTATCCCCTCAACGGGCACGCCTCGCGCGCTCTAAGGACAGGACGGGCTAAAGGACATTAATTGCTTTATTATCCTTTTTGGGGGGTTTTGTCAAAAAAAATCAATATTTTAATATCAGCTACTTTGGGGTTACGGAAACTATATATTTTTAGAATCTGCATTAAATTTTTTAATGTATAATTAACAAGGTTTTATTAAAAACAGCCCCCCTAGTAATTAAAATAAGAGAATTTACCAACAAAAATAGATTTTTTTACCTCTTAAAAAATGGTTGTGGTTCCTCCGTGATTGCTCCGCCGCCTTGTAATCTTTTGCACTCAATTATGATTATGAAAAATTACAAAAAAATATAAAATGTCTATTGGTCGCGCGGCTAGCCGGCGCTCGATTTGCCGCCCCCTGGGCCTGCCGCCCGTGTGCGGTGCACGCTTTGCACGCCCGCTTACGACGGCCCTGTATAGTTATTGCAGAACTGAATTCGCTCATTTATATTTAATAATATTAAATATATGATTGTGGCTCAGGATCCAAGAATGTTTTCATTTGAGATATCATATTTCACTTTTCGCATGGCCCTCCACTCGCTTCTCCCTACGGGGGCTCAAGAAAAGGAAACTAACCAAGTGCTAACCCAAACTAACCAAAGGATACCTAAAATCAAGAAAAAACTGTTCAGAATAAAAATAAATAAAAAAAGCAACGGGATTTCAACTCGGGCCGCCAAGTTGATACCCAACCATCTAGGCCCCTCAACCACGAGGGCTCTAGCGACAAACTGATTGCATCACGAAGACAGGGCGCGAATGCATAAGTTTGGCAACATTCTTCCTCTCTGGAGCGTTATAAGATCCTTTACACAAATAGTGCACTATGTAAAAATCGACCTCTCCTATTGGTCGATCCATCTCGTATTACAATATGTTTTCGTGATGAAATCAAAGGTTTAGATAGCTGGGTGTCACCTGGACGGCCGGGTTCAAACCCCGATGCTTTCTTTTATTTATTTTTTTAAGATTATGTTTCTAAACAGTATTTTTCTTGATTTTAGGTATGTCTTGGGTTGGTTTGGGTTAGCACCTGGTTAGTTTCCTTTTCTTGAGCCCCGTAGCGAGCGAAGGGATAAAGTGACCATAATTCTAAGGTCTCAATGCAGGACGTTACATAATTGTGAAAATAAGTACCAACATTTTTTTTGGAGTTGTGTGTTGTGTTTTAGTACCTTCGCCATTTTATCAAAAAAAAAACGGATTACTGACAGGCGAATTTTGAACTGGGTTAGTTTGGGTTAGTTAATATAGTAGAGTATAAACAATTAGCTAATTTTGTAGTCATTTTGTGCACACCGCATACCATAAAAGAGAATTGCAGGACATTTGGCAGGACGCTTGCGTTCTCTGGACAGTCTATGAATGCTTGACTGTCCTCAGTGTCCTGCTCAATGCAGGACATCTGGTCACTTTACGAAGGGACCAGTAAGAGAGGCCGATTTTTATATAGTGCACTATTGGTGTGAAGGATCTTATACCGCCTCTCTGGATAAGCGACTAATTCTAGCGCTGGAACCGGCGCTGTTGCAATTATGGAATACGCCGCCATGTATTCGCAGAAGCGTCTACAGACCTCGGCCGTTTTATTTATAGCTTCAAACCCCGTGTTATGCAACCAGCATCACCTTTTTGATTAAATGCATATTTCAATATGTTCTAACCATATACGTATGGCTCTAACAAAGTTCCTGCAAGGCCTCGGTGGTGTAGAGGGTAGCGTGCTTGCGTCTCATCCCGGCGCTGCGGTTTGATTTCCGTCGATCGCGACAGTTTTTTTGTTTATTGTTTTTTTATTAATTTACCTTTATATCTTAATTTAGGGTTAGTTTGGGTTAGCCTTGCTTTAATTTTGGTTAGTTCTTGATGATTGAGCCCCCGTAGCGAGCGAAGCGAGCGGATGGCCATGCAAAGCAATAATAATATGTTTGGTTAGTTTGGGTTAGTTTGGTTAGTTCTTGTTGATTGAGCCCCCGTAGCGAGCGAACCGAGCGAAGGGACATGCAAAACCAGAATAATACCCCGGGGTAAAGTTTGAAGCTTAAAATAAAACGGCCGAAGTCTGTACCTACAGTACCTAGACTCTTGTTGTCTTCCCTCTTCACGCGACGCAATCAGTTTGTCGTAAGAGCCCTCGTGGTTGAGAGGTCTAGATGGGTGAGTCTCAGCTCGGCGGCTCGGGTTCAAACCCCCGTTGTTTTTTTTAAGGTTATGTTTTCATACAGTTTTTTCTTGATTTTGGGTATGTCTTGGGTTAGCACTTGGTTAGATTCCTTTTCTTGAGACTCCGTAGCGAGCGAAGCGAGCGGAGGGCCATGCGAAAAGTGAAATAATTGGCAACAGCGCTGGTTCCTGCGCTAGAATTAGACCAACGCCACCTAGAGTTAGGTGGCGTTGATTAGACACTCCTCTCTCTCTGGCTCCTGCGCCATTTTATATTTCAACAACCCAAAACGCTACAACTCGTGAAATCGTGAATTGATCCCGAATCCCGATGAGATGGTGGATGTCTATAAATTTTCGTGAAAGTGCAGTAGGTTTATTATCTACTTTTCCCTGTTTTATTAGTATTATGGTTTTCAGCTAAAGAAAATTGCATGTAATATATTTTCTATGAAAATTGCAGATGACCATTTGAACCTTCAGATAATTATTTAGAAAGATAGAAAGGAAGTGTTCGGGTGGCCCTCAAAATGTTAGCATCCTCAGCTGAGATATTTATTTTGGGTATTGTGCTGTGAGCTAGGAACATAACAACCTCTTAGCAAGGTACCCAACAGAGGAAGGGTATATCCCATATTATTTTTGTTTACATAGTGGTTTAAAGGAAATATCAGGATCTATATCGTGAAATATCATATACAAAAATGAATAGAAAGGATTCTACAGATAGACGAGAAGTGCCTTCTATTATTCAAAAGATTGTTATTTATGATAAACCAAATAAACCTTTAGTTCCTCAAGAAATCTATCCTCGTTCAACTAATTTTCCAATTGGTAAGGGAGATATTGTTCTGTCTCGTGCTAGAGATTTAGCTTTACCTGGACCAAGTAACAGAAGAAATAAGGGTGGTGTCTTGGATGTTGCCCGAGAAAGAAATGTTAAAACTGAGCCTTCTGAAATAGAGGAAGTTCTTGAATCTGAAGATGATGAGATAACAGCTCTAAATATAAAAACTGAAGGGTCAGTTGAAAATCACTTTCCTACTTCAATAGGGTCTTTAAATCATATTGAATATGAACATTTAAATGATGATTTTGTTGAAGTAGAAGAAAGTATTGAAAATATATCAAAAGAAATTTCCAAGTCAAGTGAAAAACCTGTTAGACCTCCTATCAAGAAAGAGGCTAAGAAAGCTGTCAAGAAAACTGTGAAACTCTCTACAGTTGCAGATCCTGAAAAAAATAATGAATTACAGAAAACTAAGAATGATACTACAAAACAGTCAAATGCTTCAAATGTGCCCAAGAAAATCAAACCAGTCAAGATAAATAAAACTACAGCAAAAGCTGAGGCAAAAGCTTTGTCATTGGAAGATAAAGATTCCCCATTTAAAAGACCGAGGGCTCGATCCAAAAAAGCAGAAACTGCTCAAAAATCAACTATTCTAAGTTTTGAAACTGAGGGACCCAAAGATAATCTTTTTCTATTAAATGAAAGTGTGGGGAAAACAAAAGAATCCACCGATCTTATAGAAATTTTAAAAAATAAGTCAGTGAGTGACAAAAGTACAAAAAAAAATAAGGAAAGTCTTGATATTGTAGAAATATCTGCAACAAACAGTTTGACAGATGACATTAGGCAGAAGAGAGTAAGGCGAAGGCCTAAAAAGTTTGATAATGAAGAAATTGTGGTTGAAGAGACAGCAACAGAGCACTGTTTGAAAGAGGATGTTACTATATCTCCTCTAAAGAAGAAAAAGGTAATTATGCATCTAAAGAATATTTTACTACTTACTACGTATTTCAAGACAGGCAAGCCTAAAGCTGAATTTACTGTATTGTATCCCATATGCCGTAATTTAATGTATTCAGTAGTTGATTTATTCGTAGTAGATATTATTTTCATAAGGCATAGTCGTAATCGATAATAAGATGATTACAGATGGTTTATTTTTACTTCTGACATTATGGCTTACAGATTTGGCTGATCTGGTAGGTCTTCAGGTATATCAGCAAAACAATTTTCATTGTCACCATTTTGAAATAGCCTTTGAAACAGTGTGACACTGTAGTGGATCGGCTTCTCTGCTTTAACACATTTTGCTTTATTTATTTATTGATCTTTCAAGGTAACTAACATTTTATGTTATATTTTAAAAACAATAAAGCTCTTAAATACTCAGTTATACAGCTTTACAGGTGCTCATAGTCTCACTCAACATATTATTAAAATACATGTAAATCAATCACTACAAAATCAAGCCTACGGCAACATAATGTTACTAAGTAAATCAAACATTTCATTTTTTGGATGACTGCTAGCTAAATAAATAGCCGTATTAGTCAAGCATAGTCCAATTAGATATTATAACAACACAATATTGTAATAAAGCAAGTGTTTGAACTCCATAGATTTCACCCTAATGTCAAGTCAGAACAAACTGCTTGGAAGAAGAAAAATACATTGAAGTTAAACGCATAGTCAGAGAATCCCTTCAAATTGATCGTGATGATGAAATATTTATTTCTTGCACAGTTTTTTAAATTGTTTCTTCTTTGTAGTTGATCTTAAATTGGAGGCTAGTGCATTAAATACCTTGGGTCCAATATAATTCATGTATTTGAGGTTAAGATTATTATTGCTTATTGGTATTTTTATTTACATTTGCACGAGTAACATAGCCATGACTTATGTAATCCTGCATATTTTTATATTGGTGAATGTACCTAAGTGCAGACTGAAACAAAGTATAAGGTCCTTATGTTACATAGCTCCAGTATGAACAACATTCTCGTGGAATACCTACAATTTGTTTTTCTTTAAGAAGTATTTATGTATATAATGTAAGGTATTACTTATTAAAAACCATGTTATCTAATTACCAATATAAATGTTTAACTAGGTGTTTAACTCATATATTTTATTCAGATTTATTTATTCAAAAAAAGTACTTTAAATATACATATCTAAACCTATATTCACCTGTCCTATCTAAGTTGTAAAAGTTCCGTCATGCACCTAGGTGTTGCCACCTGTATGTGTAGAAGTTTATCATACATAGTATTTAACATTGAGATGCAATACTAAGGGAACTAATTTATTCTTGCAACCCGAACTTAACACTTGCTTATCAAAAACAAATATTCAACAATCCCCACTCAGCACAATTCAGGTGAAACAATTAGACAACATACCACAATTCACACAACATTTAACAAATGATTCATGCTTTTCGAAATAAAGATTTTATATTGATGGTAATTTTTTATTTCTCTTACACTATTGAGTAGCAAATACCTTTGGTGCAACTACAGATGTAAACCTCTGGTTACCATCAAACCTTCTAAAAAGGACAATCAATATATTATTATAATTATTTCTAGTACCATAAGCATGATCTATACATGTCTTTTCTTCTTATTTTTAAAACAATAAATATATGCTTAAAACGTATAGACCTCTTAACACTTAAAATATTTTCATTGTATAATTGATTTGATGGATATAGACAATCTTTTTTGTAAATAATTCTTAATAAATAATTCTGAACTATATTTAACTGATTGAGAGCATTACTGCCCAGGCTATAATACCATATCGTAATATAGATTCCACTAATGACTTGTAGACCATGATTAAAATTTTATTAGAAAATATGTTTCTTACCTGGTAAAATTTGTGAATTAGAAGTCTTAGTTTGTTTGTCACATCCTGAACACGTTCTGACCATTTTAAGTATCGATCAATAGTTATTCCTAAGTATTTAGTATGTGATGCCTCATATATCATCATATTTGCCTGTTGAAGAGTTATTGAACTGTATGAAGGTCTACTTGATTCAGTAAGAGAAAAAGCAACATAAATATTTTAGCAACATTTAGTGATAATTTGCGAGAGTTTAGCCATGTTTTTATTTTACCCAGACCTAGAATGATTTTACTTTTCAATGAATCCCACGATGAACAAGTAAAATACAGCACTGTATCATCTGCAAAGGAGATCGATATGCCATTAATATCCAGATATAGTAATGAAACCAAATTGGTTTTTATTAAGTAATTGATTTGATGATAAAAAATTATAGTCTGACCTTAAGGCATTTTTCAAAGATTTTTGTAAAAGTAGTAATAACACTAATGGGTCTGTAGTTGGAAGTTTCTGATATTATTCCTTTTTTATATATGGGAGCTATGATAGCGCATTTAGAGCTGTAGGTACTATTCCTGTGGTAAAGATACAATTGATTATAGGAGTTAAGGGTTTTAATATGGCAGAGTGTACCTTTTTTATAAGCTGAGAAGAGAATCCATCTTCGCCAGGGATACAATTATTTTTTAAGCTTTTAATGTGATTAATTAGTTCATTAAACATGACTGGTGTGAGTGACATAGAATTTGGTATTAAAAATGTATTGCCCTATTTTTTTACTTTTTGAAAAAATAGCCTTTGTAGATTATTGAAAACATTGAATCTGCAAGTAATTCAGTTTTGGGGATAAGTTTTCATTATTTCATTATCATTACTTTAAAAAAATTAAACATTGTAATGAAAATAGTGGAATACCTAGTTTGGGTTAGTTTGAAATAGTATGCATTTTATATTCTTCCTCATTTAAAACTCGCTTAAATGTTTATTGTTTAAGGTAAATTACCAGAGATGGAAAATTCTCGAGAACAAAAAATTTAAAATATTCTCGAGAATACCGAATCTTGGGAATTTTCTGAGCATGATATTTTAAATGTGAATATGAATATGATTAAATTTTTATCATGGTACAACTCTAAAAATTGATAAGAGATCTTAAGCTGGGTGAAATGCCGTTTTTCTGTCTCGAATTAATATACCTCCTAGTTGATTTATATCGACGTTGTCGTCTGAATCAGTCTTTTTTATTTTTTTGCAAATAATTTGCTATTAAATAAACACATTTCTCTGAGCAGACCAGAGTTAATGGGGATTTTCTGACTTGTGCCATCTACAAATTGGTAGCGCGTTTTAAATAATTTATTTATTTATTTATTTATTTATCTATTTCAACGGCAGAGCCAATTTACAAAAAAAAATACACAAATATATATAAGGTCACAAATTGTGGCAAATATAAATATACATACAAAATCTCCATAAATCTAAACTTAACAACAATATCACAAAACTGCACAGGATCAATATTGCATATACTTACAACTATCTCAAAAAATTTGACTAGACAACTTTAGTAATTGACCCTCACTACCCGTAGATGAACTTTGGTTCAGGTCCTGTTCATGTAATATATTTATGATTTAATGCTAAATTAAATATATCTGTATTGAACTTCGGTTCAGGTCCTGTTGATGTAATATATTTATGATTTAATGCTAAATTAAATATATCTGTATTTATAAATACATCACATTTTGCAGTATGCAGAACTGACTATGGTTCCACTGTACAATCAAGATACTGTCAGTACTGATGACCTTGAAGAACTGCTAGATGAAGCTCAGCAACAAGTAAGAGCTCTCAATGAGGTGGAAGCTGAACTTGAAAGCCTCGCGAAAGGGACCAAGTTGCCTCAAAAATCAGTTGAAACCAAAAAAACTACTGAAAAATCCGTTAGAAAAAGTAAAAGAGCAGATCAGCAAAAAAATGCAGATACGTTGGAGAGGAAAATAAAGAAAGAAGTTGACGAGGATAGTGATAATTTGCTTGATGTATCACATGAGGAAGGTAAAGTATGAGTTGCATTTGTTCTCATTCTGTAATTGAATGTCCGTTTTGCAACATGTGCCTCTTCAAGGCTTGTTTTTCATTGTTGTCTCGATTGGGCTGGTTGTATAAGTCTGGCTGTTAAATCTATGTGATCCGCCCATCACATTGGAGATCATTTAGATTTATTTTCAATTTAGCAGACGTAAATACCCTAAGCTTGACCCAGTGCCTGGTTCAGTTAGGTTTCTTCGTCGTCATTGCCATAAATTCAGCTGTGTAGCATGGGACGACAAACACCGCATATTGGAAAATTGAAGTTAAATATAAATAAATATTTTTTTTTTGTTTTTTAGTATGATAGCTCAGTGGTTCAAATGCTACCCAAGTTATTCTATCTTCATATATCGTTGTTAACAATGATCCTTATTTATAAATTGAGAAAAGATTTGTTACCAGAATATTTTAATGAGTTTACTTCATTAAGAAGTGATATTCATAGTTATTTTACTAGACAACACAACAATTATCAAATAAACAGAACACACTACTCATCGGCTCTTATTTTATAAGGGTCTAAATGAATATAATGAAATTCCTAATAATATTAAAAATGGAACAACAGTTGCAGTTTTTAAAAAACTATTGAAAAAACATATTCTTAATTCCTAAAAATGCCTAATTAACTTTCTGTGATCTAATTGGACCTACAATTATTGTTTTTTGTCAAATAGTTAAACGTAACCTTTAATTCTTCTATTCATTATTTATTTAAATGACTTGCCACAGACCATAAACAATCGCAAACTTAATATCTTTTGCGGAGGACATACCAAAATTTAGTTCTTGTTTTTACTCAAGTGATGCTTAATGCAGGTACCTGGTTCTATGAAAATAGCCTTGTATTAAACAAAGATAAGACCAATTACATTGTTTTTAAAACCCATAAGGCAGCAGCTGATCTTAATTATTGTGAACAATGCAAATATTACTATGTCCAATCAAACAAGTTTTTGGGAGTTTTTATAGATGAAAATTTGAACTGGCCCAAGGAAATTGAATATGTCTTGTCCAAACTAAGTTCAGTTAACTATTCTTTACGGATACTTAAAAATTGCTTAATAATAATAATAATAATAATAATAATAATAATAATAATAATAATTGATTTTTATTCATGAAAAAATACACATAAATACATAGTAAGTATACAAAGAAAAATAAAAATAGCGCAATGTCAAAGCTTGGCGTAGTCTATCTTAAGCAGCTACTCTACTGAACCAAGCTAGACACAAATAATGTGTACTAAAGAATAATGTTCATAAATATATACTTGAATACAAACAAACTCAAGATCCACAGTACTTTTTGTTAATAATTAATACATTATAGTTATCAAGGTTGCATGTTGAAAAAAGAAGTACTTGAGAAAAACTATTCACATTGGTAGGTGTAATTAAATTGCAGTAGGTTCAATTTCCTGTTTTCTGAAAATTTAAAAGATATTCTTTATATTTCATTTTAAACAAATTTAATTTTAAATTCAAAAATTCTTGGGGCAATGCGTTATAATACCTGACAGCATTATAAGAAAATGATCGCCGAAACAAGGCAGTCTGGTGCTGCGCCATAGATAGTCTAGTTATATTTCTAATATTTATACCATGAATTTCGCGGCGAAAAATCGTACGTTCCCGGATCCAAAGAGGGGAAGAAGGCTTATTGATAATCTTAATTAAGAACGTACAAAAGTGCAAGACTCGTCGATCATCCGTTCTTAGCCAATTAATATCGCTATACAGATGAGAAATATGATCGAATTTTCTAACACCAAACACAAATCGAACACAAGCATTCTGTACTCTCTGTATGCGAGTTCGGCTCTCCTGATCTATACAAAAACCATAAACAAAATCACAATAATTAATGTTAGACAGCATATGAGACTCACATAAACTTCTTCTCAATTTAATATTTAAGATATGTCTATTATTATATAACATCTTGACAGATAGATAAGTCTTTTGAAATTTTTTTTCTAGGTTTCTAGGTTTATATATTACGAAAAAACTTACATAGTTTTATAACATTGTCACATAGTTTGTACACAGATTTAAAAACATTCAATTAACATACTTATTAAAAATAACACACACTTTTTAGGTACATGCTGGTTTTACACCACTTAGTATATTATAATCTTACAACGTTACAACTATAAATATACAATTTAAAAGTCCAGATCTGTGACATGATATTGTATAAACTCATCAATTGAATAGAAGCTCTTGTTTAATAGAAATTGTTTGACTTTAGATTTAAAAGGTTTTAAAGGGATATTTCTTATGTTTTGTGGCGCGTTGCACTCCAGGAAGTTTTCAAACGCAAGAAATCGACTTTTTTTATGTCTAAACAATGACGAGTTTTGTGGTAATGAGTCACTTCGACATAGGTATACCTTGTGGAGTTCTTATGCAGGTATAGCAGACACTCCAAGATGTATTGGCATGGCACTGTTAAAATTTCCAGCCTTTTAAAGAATTGTTTGGCATCATCACGATATTTGATGCAAGCGATTATCCTGATTGCTCTCCTTTGAAGGCCGAAGACACGAGAGGCATGAGCTGAATGGCCCCAGACTAACAAACCATACATGCACACAGAGTAGAAAAGTCCAAAATATGCCATTTTAAGTGTTTGTATATATCTACCATTTTGGATATATTACGAAGAACATAAGTTGTACTGCTTAATTTTTTTGATATAATGTCAACATGCTGTTCGAATGTTAACTTTGCATCTAATGTTACTCCTAAAAACTTAACTCCTTGTGGATTATGTGGAATGGTGAATTTTTTCAGTGAGAAAATCATATTTTTGGTTTTGTTTAAATTGACATTTAACAGGTTTGACTGGAACCAATCAGTTGCTGTTTCAACATGTTGACTAATTTCAGTTTTAGCTTGATCGAGGGTTTTAGATTTTATAGAGAAGTTGTTATCATCTGCAAATTTTACAACATTGCATTCTGGCAAGGCATCTGCAAAGTCATTGATATAGACAAGAAACAACACCGGACCCAGAATTGACCCCTGGACAACACCATGCCCCATTATTCTTTCTTCAGAGCGTTCACCATTGATTTCAGTAATATGCCTGCGATCTGAATGATAACTATTCAAAAGTTTTATACTCAGTTCATCCACTCCATAATATCTTAATTTTTCGTATAAGATATCATGTGACACACAATCGAAGGCTTTGGAGAGGTCACTGAACGTGGAAGCCACAATTTGTCCCTCCTCAAAGCCCTCCACAATGAAATTACACAGGCTCACTATTGCTCCAGTGGTAGATTTGTTTTTCCTAAAACCAAATTGCTCCTCGCTTAATAATTCATTTGCTTCAAGATATGTATACAACTGATGTTTTAGGAGTGCTTCAAAGATTTTTGAGAATACAGGTATAAGTGAAATGGGTCTGTAGTTTGATCACCATTTTTAAAGATTGGGATTGTTCTGGAAATTTTGAATTCTTTAGGATACACTCCTTGTTGAATACATTTATTAAAGATTACTGAAAGTGGCCCACTAAGCCATTCTCCAAGTGCCTGTATGAGTACTACATTTAAATCATAGTAATCTTTGCTATGCTTCTTCTTTAAGTTGCATAAAGCCTGATATACATCATCTTGGGTGACCTCACAGAAGGAAAGTCTTAAGTTAGGTTTTTGTATATTCACATGTAAATAAAAAATAAAAGAATTGTTTGCTGAAGGCAATGCATTTACAAGATTCCCTGCAATGTTGGAAAAGTATTCATTACATTCGTTCGGATCTAGATTGACATGCAAATTACATTCATTGTTTAAGGTATGTTTTTTTATTATATTACAAGATGCTTTGGCAATGCTGTCTGAATTGCGTATAAAATTTGAATTTGCTTCTTTTTTAAATCTATTTATTTCAGCTCTATACCTGCTTCTAATAGTGTTTCTCTGTCCTCAGCAGTGGACAGTTAGATTCCATGCACATTTCATTCAGAATATGCAGCTCATGTCTCAATGCCTGCAATTCCTGTCCAAACCACTCTGGCCCCTGGTCCTTGCAGTCTTTCTCCTTTCGTTTAACCATCGGGAATGCAACGTCCCGGTGTGACAAAAACTGCTCAACAAAAGTGGTGCACATCTTTTCCAAATTGACATCATCTAAAAACGACCAACCTACATTTTGCAACAAACCACAGATATTTTGAATACCCCTTTTTGTGATGGGGCGGTAAAAATAATTGCCCAGGTGGTCATTTGAATTATTGTTTTTTTATATTTACCTCACATTCGATTGCCAAGTGGTCTGACAGATCTGGATGAAAAATATTTACAAAACATTCACAGATATTTTCAAAATGTATAAAAACATTATCTAGACGGTGATTTCCACGTGTGTTTTCAAACACTTTTGCTTTAAAATTATATGATTCGCTAAGATCTATAAATTTCTCCCGCCAGGGATAGCATTTTTCGAAATGTACGTTAAAATCACCGTTTAGGACTACATATTTCTTAAGGCTAAGAGTAATATTAGGTATACTGTTTATAACATCCAGAAATATATCAAAATTCCCAAGAGGAGGGTGATAAATGGTGATAACAATTAGGCTTAACTTGAACATTTCAACAGCACTTACTTCACAGTGTTTTTCTACTGATAAACGGGTTAATTGCTCCAGTGTCCTTATTTCCAATGAAGGATTACATAAGGGTTTTGCACCGCCATAGCCATTTTCTCTGCAAAAAATACGATCCCACTCTCTAATCCAATATACTGACATGGTTTATTTCATCCAATATCAAATGATGTTCTGTAAGGCATAGTAGGTCATATTTTGTTCTGGATTTTATTAATGCTTCTATTTCGCCTGTTTTATTTCGAATATATTATTATTATTAATATATATTAGCAGAAACATATATTTGCATATTCAAGATTTGTGTTTGAGTCATTTATATTTCGTCCTTTGGTTCTTCGGGATCTGTTTTTAGGATTTTCTAGAAAGGATTTCCTACTTGTTGAAGAAAGTCTATATGTTTTATGAAATTAAATCTTTTTATTCCTACTGAATGAGGTCAGAAGTTCGGATCATAGAGCTGATCCTTTTTAAAGAAAGGGGCAACTACAACAAGATGCTCTTTAAAACGAAGATGTGGATCAATTATTATTCCAAGATTTTTTTGCAGCATCGACAATGCTCAGCTTAGAACCATTTAGAGTTATGTTCAAAATGGTTTTTAACAAAATAACCCTGTTCCTATTACCAAACACCAACATGCAAGATTTAGTAGGATTCATTCTTAAGTTATGACCCTTGAAAAGCTCACTCAATATCGCGAGATCCCGATTTATGGCAAATTCAGTCGCCTCAATATCACCAGAATCAAAACAATAATACAACTGTGTATCATCCGCAAATGCCTAAACCTTACAATGAACCAAAGATTTAAGGATATCGGAGGTGTAGACCAAAAACAACACTGAACCCTGCGGTACACCAAAAAGAATCATCACTTGTTCCGAGTACCTATTATCAGGGAATATCTTCTGTGATCTCCCCGATAAGTATGATTTAATTATAGAGTACGATTGCTCATCAAAACCATAGTATTTAAGCTTGGAGATAAGTAGGTGATAATTGATGGTATCAAATGCTTTGGAAAAATCCAGAAGTATTAATAAACTATTTATTTGTTTGTCACAAGCCGAAATAACGTCATCGATTACGTTAGTCCAAGCCACCACGGTACCAAAATCACCTCTAAATCCACACTGTGTGGGTGGAATAATTATTAAGTATTAAATATTCGTACATTTGTTTATATAACAATTTCTCGAATATTTTAGAAAAAGCCGGAAGGATACTTATTACCCTTATATCATCAACACTTTGTGGATTTGATACTTTTGCCACCTTCCATTGATTAGGAGAATAACCTATTTCTAGACATGAATTAATTATATGTATTATATATTTATCTATATGTGAGGGCTACAATATTTTTAACATCTGAGGAGATATATGTCATCTACTCCAGTGGCATTTTTCTTGATACTATTTAAAATACCATTAACATCCGAAACATCCGCTAGTCTGAAAGAAAAACGCAGCGAGTTATTAAAAGTATGATCCTCGTAGAAATTGATTTTTTCAGTACAATCCGATACATTTTGAAGAAAAGCAGCAAAAAAAAGTATTTATATCATTAGGGAAAGTCGAGACATGAAACACATTAAAACACTTTGGGAAGAGGCGTTATAATACTAGTTTTAAGATTTTTGGGGAATCTTCCCTGACTTAGTGTTGCATTAATAATATAGATAAGAGTATTATGTTCCTGTCGGCTGAAGTTGATATTACCGAAATTGATTTCTTTTTGAGGTGATTTGTATGCACTCTTTTAAAATAGCCACATTTTCCTACTATTGTGCCTATTTGCCTTGATTTGTTCTTCATAATGCTGGTATCTTTATTTTTAAGAAGATTCACAAATTGATTTATTTTTTCTCTATAGTTTAACCATAATAGATTATTTTCGGTTTACTTGTCGTTTGCTTTGTGATTAACTTTTTGATTATACGATGGTACAGAACGACTTATATTTGACACTTCTGCAGGAAGAAAATTTGTATCCAGAACAATTGCTTAATATATTTGATGTAGTTCTATATTGTTATGGACGATTCATGTTTTAACTTACAGATTTTTGGGGTTTCTCTCCACTATCCTTTTGAACTTGTTATATAGAGCCCCTTCGGCTCTGGCTCTAGGAAGTAAACAACACAAGTGCTAGTTTAGTGACCCTAATGAAATATGTACCTAGATATCTTCAACGTTTCGGGAAATAAATCTATTCCCGTTTTTTGCCTTTCTCGGAAACGGGAATAGATTTATTTCCCGAAACGTTGAAGATATCTAGACATATTTCATTAGGGTCGCTAAACTAGCACTTGTGCTGTTTACATCCTAGAGCCAGAGCCGAAGGGGCTTTATATAACAAGTTCAAATGGATAGTGGAGGGAAACCCCAAAAATCTGTAAGTTAAAATGCGTAATATATTATCGTGATGTAGTGTAGTGGCACGTGACATGAGTAGATACTGCTATGCTCTGAGAGTGATAACAAATACAATTGGCCCACCTACAGCCCTTCAAGCATATCATGCATATGTTCATTCGCCACTGACATATGGCCTCATTCTGTGGGGAAATTCTGGATTTTCAAATCGTGCTTTCATAATTAAAAAAAGGTGTCTCCGAACGATTTTTAAGGTTGACAGAAGAACAACTTACAAAGACACTTTTATATCACAAAGTATTCTAACTCTACAGCTTATAGATTCTAGAATGTGTTAAATTCATACTTAATAATAAATCTTTATTCTTAACCTTAGGCGGAACACACAATCACAATACCAGATATAAAGAGAATTTTAAGATTGAAAAAGCAAATTTCAGCTACATACAGAAAAACGTAACCTACAACATTTTAAAAGTGTGGAACAGATTTCCTATTGTTTTTAGGCAGAGGAGACGGATATACACAATATCAAAGTTGAAGGAGTTTTTGCTTAAAAGGGCACTACTTTATGTATCAATTTTTTAATGACGGAGATGTTGGATCCAGGGCATGACCTGTAGTTTTTAGTTTTTAAGTTTTTTAGATTTCATAGTGTTCTACATATGCTCATCCTGTTTTCTCGTTTTCTTTTTTTCTTTTTTTAACTGTTAAGCATAGCAATCTTGCAAAAACTTTTAATAATTTCTTGTATTTTTATTTTATTGTATTACTTTTTTTTTAATGATTGACACGATCTGTGGCCAAGGGTAAAATGAAAATGTAATTTTTCTTATGGATCAAATAAACTTCTATCTATCTATCACAGATTTCATCAATCCAGCAACAATCTAATTGTAAAATATTTATTTCTTTAAAGGCTTCATCATTCAATTTACGAGTTAAGCAACTATGTTTTGCACTCTTTTTGCAGTTTTTATTTCTAATATTAAAACTAATTCCTATAATTGAACGATCTGCTATTTTTGGAGTTTGATATACTCCTATTTCTAGTGCAGATGTTTTTGCCATTACATACTCTTTGCTTGACTATCGTTAGTAATTGTAGTTTCCTCGTTTACAATTTGATGAGTTTCATACAATTGAAAAAGATCCGTAATCCTTTTTACGTAAAATAAATTGTCATTGTCAAAGCCCATGTTAACGTAACCAATTAACAAACAATTCCTACCTCCAAAGTAGTACTCAAAAATGTCCGTCATTCTCTTCAGAAAAGTAGCATCACTTTCACTAGGTGAATCATAATGTCGTCCAATCTGCCAAATCTTTCCATTCAGTGTTACAGTCACAAATTGTATCCAGTAGTTTTTCCCGCATACATATACATTCTCAAGTGTGTATTCAATGTCATCCTTTATAAATATTAGGATGCCCCTGTAAATCTTGAGGTCGAGTCACACCTTATAAAGTTGTAGCCTTGGACGTATATTTCGTCATCAATGTCATCGATATAATGAGCCTCATTTAGAATCAGCATTTTTGGATTTAGATTAAATATCTTCATTATTATTTCATCCTTATGAGCAATGTGCATTGAGATACAGGATTTCGTGTGGGAACATTCTGCTTTCTAGCGAGGTTGAGTTGGACCTGAAAATTTCGGGGAAAGTTCGTCTGCGTAAACTGATTGTTTCTGGGTCTCCAGTTTGCTATATATGGTTATATTATAACATTCAGGAGCCAGTTGCACTCTTCAGAATTTTCTCTTCAAGCGGTTCCTCAATTGCCAACTTAAATGATGATTTAGATTGATCCCTTGCTCTTTTCTCGCACGGCAATGTATGAATGGATATTTTCTCCAGATACGTCTTAATCTCTTCAATCGTTATGTCTGCTGCCAAGTTGTCTATAAAAAACCATCTCCTTGGGCATGCTGCTAACAGATATTGTACCTTTGTGTTTCTTCCTTTTATGTTAGAGAGCTTACTGCTACATAGACTACTAAAGATATCTTGTGGGGGGGTCTCTATTATCCCTGGCCAGATTTATTATTTATTTTCTTTCATTCTGAGTGTCTATTGCGAGTTCTATAGCCTTATGTTGGTTTTTAATAGAGCTTGTTCTCAAATTTTGCTTAGTTTTGTACCAGTCTGGATTCATTGTTTTTATGACTTTTTGATTTGAGTCTTACATTGACTTTACTGCATTATCCAGTTTTGTCAGCTAGCAATTTAGTCTATGTCTCCATACTTTTATTGAATAAATCTACATCTGTGCATGATTTGTGTTTGATGCGCTCGTTGCGTGAGATGCCCAAGAGGAAGCATGAATTTTTTGCACACTAGTTGAAAGAATGACTAATTAAATAGTATCAAAAATAGTCAAGACGCAGACACCTAATTTCAGACCACTTCATCATCTGTTAACATCTCAAAAATAAGAGGCTTTCTAGTATCCTGTTCTAAAATGAGAATATTAAAGTCAGTTGTTTTGTTTCCCAATTATGACATTCTTCTTTCAGCATTTTCCTCAAAATAATGTACTGATATTTATAATATTTATTTTAGCTTATGGATCTGATGAAGACAGCCGCACAGAGTGGGTTCCAGAAGAATACGCCGAATATAAACAGCAGCACACTGTGAAGTTGATAAAATTGATAAACAAAATGCATAAATGTAAATTTTGTTCTTCTGAATTTAGTACTTATTATACTTTGAGGAAGCACAGAGCATTGGAACATGATGATATAGGAAAAGATAGGACAGAATCAACTTTTGAGAAATCTGAGGTTGCTAATGATGTCCAAGAGGTAGATGGTACGTTGTTTTGTGATAGATATATCAGGGAATGCTATATAATTTCATTACAAGTTAATTTAAAATTAATTTTCTATTTCAAGGAGAGTCCGATGAGGAAAGTAGAGGAGAATGGTTACCTGAAGATTATGCTGAATACAAAATCAAGCACAACATGAACAAACTAAAAAGGTCCGTGCGATATAAGTGCAAGATCTGTTGTGCTGTGTTTTCCAATTATTATAAACTTAGCAAGCATCGGGTAAGCTTTTTTTCATATTTAAATATTTAGTTGAGTTAAATAAAATTAAAATTAAAAAAACGTATGCTTATTATAAAACATAATAAAAAACTAATATATTAAATGTATTATTGTAGGAATCTCTCTCACATGTTGTGGAAGATTATTAACAGCTTTAAATATGTCAGTCAAAATGTGCTTTCTTGTTCTCATAAACAAAGCTTTCAAAATAAAAGCAATAAAAAGTGTCTGAACTTGGAGCTGAATAAAGCTATGTCATAAACAATAAAGTACAAGCAAATAGAATATAATTATGTAGAAAAAACAAATAAACACACAATGAGCCTCACAAGTTTCACGAATCAACTTCCATCAAAATATTCCTTCACTTTTCAATATGCTTTTCCACAAAAATGTCCTCATTTTCCTCTTGAGGTGCATTGTTGAGCTTTTTAATATAACTGGGCTTCCGCAGTAATATTTTTTGACTGGCGCAATCAAATACTTTGGTCAAATGACAAAAGATTCCTTAGCAGCCTCTTCCTGTTACAAACAAGCATACAATGATTCAAAAAAATCAAGTGACAAATAGAGCATCACTAGTGCTCAATTCATGTCGAAAACCAAATTGTTTGTTATTTAACATACCGTTCGTTAATTAGAATGACATGGCGATTTTCTTCACTAGTTTCTCAGTGACCTAGGACAAAGTGGGTAAAAGGGAATCTGTCTGAAGTTACACGGATCACGGTCCTCTCTTCCTTTAAAATTGGGCCTTACACTTTTTTTAAATTCAAGAAATTTGCCGCCAATAAATGAACCGTTAATGGCCTGACTCAATGACTCGGCAATAATAATATTTAACTATAAAATACTTTTATACATAAGTCATCCCAACCGGATGAATTTTTATTTTTAACGTCTAAAAAGGTGCGTTTCAACTGAAATATGTCACTCGGGTGAAAGAAAGATGTTTTTCTTCAAACGTCAGTAAATCCATCATTACTCGACTGTGTAGGCGGCAGTGAAGTTTCGTTTTTCCTCCGCCGGAGCTTTACTTTTCACTTTTCCGCCGGCGGAGGTAAAAGTGTTGTCATATCAACATAGATACAATACAAACAAACATCAAAATAAGCGTCAACAACTCAAGAGTTATTAAACTAAAATTTGTATTTATCACTCAATTTGTGACTGTATTTCTAAAAATCACTAATTTAGGAACAAATTGGTTATTATTTGATCGAACTTACTCAATAACTGCTTATCCATACGGAACTAAAACGCAATCGAAGACGCAATTTTAAAAAAATAATTGTTGTTGACAGTGTCCACTGACAGCTTTATGTGACATTACTATATCAACAAATTGAGCCTATTCACCGACACCGCACCGGTCTAAGCCGCCTTGCGAACCCACTTATCTTTAATAATAATTATTATTACTATTAAAAAGAGACGTTTTGCATTAATTTGTCGACATTTGAAGAAAAAACAGCATATTTTATTTGGAGGAAAAGTTACTTTTCATGGCTTGCTCTCTATTACCAGCCTCACTCTGTTCGGCTGTTAAACACGAGCGCGCCATGAAAAGTATTACTTTTCCTCCATATAAAATAATATACTATTTCTGCACTAGTGTCCCAGGTATATTCAGAGGACTGTGGTCAGTTTGTATTTGATGAGACAATCTCTTACGAGTTAAAAATGGTATTGATTTAATTCATGTGAAGATAAGCGAATATTATTATGATAACTGCCGGCATTACTATACGTCCAAGATCGTAATTAATGGACCATATTTCCTAAGATATATGATTAGAACCCGCCAATCTTTGATTTAAATTTAAATCAGTATTGTAGTCAGTGCTGTGAGTACAGGGTATTTTTGGATAGTGGTCAGGTTTCCCAAACAAAATTTAAAGATTGACACAATCAAGTGCCTTTGACAGATCTCAGCAGAGCACCGCGGCAGCATTACTGCTACCATGTAGATCGGTAATTGGATCCATAGACCCCAATTAAAAATTCACAGCTCGTTTGCTACCACTAAGATTCAAGTGAACTTGGCAGTAAAAAGTTGGCAGTAGATTTTCCGAAGATTGCCGAATGGACAGTGGCGTCGGTATGAAATCTAATTAAAATAAACAATATTTTTATTTGTATGTTAAAAAACTACTCATATTGTAGAAACTAAATTTATACAGAATGTCCCCTACACTTGTTGTCTTTTAGTACTATCACAATAGCATTGCAATGCGTCCAAGGGGGGACATTAGAGTTCAAAGATTAAAAATCGCTATTTTAGCTGCAGTAGACAATGTTTTTATTTGTTTGTAAAAACCACTCATAGTGTTGAAACTAAATTTATACAGAATGTCCCTTGCACTTATTACTGTCTTTTAGTAGTCCAAGGGTTGGTATTAGGGTTAAAAGAAAAATAATGCTATATTGGCTGCAATGGACAATGCTTTTATTTGTTTATAAAAAAAACTACTCATAGTGTAGAAATTAAATTTATACAGAGTGATCCTCACACTTGTTACTGTCTTTTAGTACCATCACCATATCCTTGCAAGGGGTCCGAGGGGTGGTATTAAGGTTAAAAGGATAAGAATTGCTATTTTGGCGGGAATTGATAATGCTTTTATCTGTTTATAAAAAAAAAACTACTCATAGTGTAGCATTTAAATTTATACAGGGTGTTCCCTCCACCTGTTACTGTCTTTTAGAACCACCAGCATATCTTTGCAAGGCGTCCAAGGGGTGGTATTAGGGTTAAAAGAAAAATTGCTATTTTGACTGATATGGTCAAAGTTTTAATTTGTTTATAAAAAAAAAATGGTTATAATCTAGAAATTAAATTTATACAGAGTGTTCCCTACATTTCTTACTGTATTTTAGTACCCGCACCACAGATTAACCCAATCTGTGCCCGCACTATATCCTTGCAAGGTGTCCAAGGGATAGTATTAATTTTTTTAAATTTTGACGCCTTACAAGGATATGGTGGTGGTACTAAAATACAGTAACGAGTGTAGGAACACTATAAATTTAATGTCTACACTATGAGTAGTTTTTTTTATAAACAAATAAAACCATTAGCCATTCCAGCCAAAATAGCAATTTTTACCCCTTTAACCCTAATACCACCCATTGGACGCCCTGCAAGGGTATGGAGGTGGTACTAAAAGACAGTAACAAGTGTGGGGAACACTGTCTAAATTTAATTTCTGCACTATGAGTAGTATTTTTTTTATAAACAAGTAAGAACTTTGTCCATTCCCGCCAAAATAGCAATTTTTATCCTTTTAACCCTAATACCACCGCGTGGACGCCTTGCATGGATATGGTGGCGGTACTAGAAGACAGTAATAAGTGTAGGAAACACTCTGTATAAGTTTAATTTCTACGCCATTAGCGGTTTTTTAATAAACAAATAAAAGCATTATCCATTCCAGCCAAAATAGCAATTTTTATCATTTTAACCCTAATACCACCCCTTGGACGCCTTGCAAGGATGTGGTGGTAGTACTAAAAGACAGTAACAAATGTAGGGAACACTCTGTTTAAATTTAATTTCTGCCCTATGAGTAGTAGTTTTTTTTATAAACAAATAAAAACTTTGTCCATTCCAGCCAAAATAACAATTTTTATCCTTTTAACCTTAATACCACCCCTTGGACGCCTTGCAAGTATATAGTGATGGTACTAAAAGACAGTAACAAGTGTAGGGAACACTCTGTATAAATTTAATTTCTACACTATGAGTAGTTTTTATAAACGAATAAAAGCATTGTCCATTCCAGCCAAATAGCAATTTTCATCCTTTTAACCCTAATACCACCCCTTGGACGCCTTGCAAAGATATGGTGGTGGTACTAAAAGACATTAAGAAGTGTAGGGAACACTCTGTATAATAAAAGACAGTAACAAGTGTAGGGACCACTCTGTATAAATTTAATTTCTGCACTATGAGTAGTAGTTTTTTTTATAAACAATTACAAACTTTGTCCATTCCAGCCAAAATAGCAATTTTTAACCTTTTAACCCTAATACCACCCTTTGGACGCCCTGCAACGATATAATGATGGTACTAAAAGACAGTAACAAGTGTAGGGAACAGTCTGTAAAAATTTAATTTCTACACTATGAGTAGTTTTTTATAAACAAATAAAAGCATTGTCCATTCCAGGCAAAATGGCAATTTTTATCCTTTTAACTCTAATGCCACCCCTTGAACGCCTTGCAAAGATATGGTGGTGGTACTAAAAGACAGTCACCAGTGTAGGAAACACTCTGTATAAATTTAAGTTCTACACTATTAGTTTTTTTTATAAACAAATAAATACATTGTCTACCGCAGCCAAAATAGCAATTTTTATTCTTTTAACACTAATATCACCACTTGGACGCCTTGCAAGGATTTGGTGATAGTACTAAAAGACAATAACAAGTGTAGGAAGAATGTTCCCTACATTTAGTTTCTACACTATGCGTAGTTTTTTTTATACTCAAATAAAAACATTTTCCATTTTGACTAGATTTCGTATACAGACGCCACTGCCCAATCGGCAATTTTCGGAAAATGTACTGCCAAGTTTTTACTGCCAAGTTCACATCAGGGATCGATTTACCGTTTAAACGTAAAATGATTATCGATGCCACCCTTTCAATTGATCTTAGCTTTGATGAGTAAGCAAATGCGAAACCAAAACATCAAAACAGCTGATTTAGCGTAACCTTCAAGTTCAATTTGGAATTTACGCTTGCATTCTCCAAGCAACGATAGCGGCTTAGCGTGATTTCGCATTGTTCAAGATGTTCCAGCATTTCTTCTGTCTGTTCGCAGATTAGGTCAAATGATCGGGATAGTAATTCCACTTGATGGAGAACAGATTGCGATATAGAGATCCATAACTAGTGAAATATACCTGAAAAGCTGAACAAGTAGTAAACTTTCTAATATGATTTTCTAGATTCGGCTTTGATCTGTCAAGACCGTATTTACGACATAACAGTTGCTTGCGTTGTTGTTATAAATTTTAGCATAATATACTGCAAAAAAAATTTAGGGGTTCACATGCATATGTAACTAGTTTGATTCCAACAAATTACTCAGTCATCGGCCTGTTTCATTGTAATTTTTAACTAGTATGGTATTTTCATGCTTAGAATTAGTTGAATCATTGCCTAGTTATTTGCCAGATTCAGTGTTCTGTAGTAAATTTTCCATTTTAATCCCTGAATTACATGTTTTAGCTGGAACATGAAAATAAACCAGACCCTTACGAATGTAAGATGTGTGACGCTAAATTCAAGGATGTGGATAGTCTTACAGCGCATATCAGGACACATCAAGGTAAGGTTTTTACTAGAATTGTATAGTTCTGGAAATATTAGCAAATTTAGTTGTTTTTAAGGAACTGACATTTTTGCCCTAAAATCGGAGAGTTAATGAATAAATCTGTTTTTTTTTTATTTTCAACAATTTTTTCCCCGATTGTTTCGAACATATGTACATAATTTTGAATTCTGAACAGTTTTTTCTTATAAATAATTTTGATATCTTGTACAGAAAAAGCACTTCATCTACACGGAAAATAAGAAATTCGCCTCTTCGGCATCTTCAGGATTTGCTTATCACTTTTGTTTCAATCACTTTCTTTGAGACGAGACTTTCTCCAAACTCTACAATATAGCTCCTGACACATGGCACCTCGCCACTCTTAACAAAACAATAATAATAATACTAGGGATAATTATTAGTACACTGCTTTTAGATGTTTCAAAATAATTTAATGAGATATTTTTCTCTACATATGTTTCGGCTTAATGAGGCCTTTATCAAGAGTAGTTGTATACTAAAATCTAAATTGTTATACCCTACTACTAAACCGCCTGACGGTATTTTGTTTTTATTACACTGTCAATTATTCAAGTGTTTAAAGAGCAGGTCATTTGGTCGTTCGTATTTAAAACGTCTCTTTTTTGTGACTTTTGGTTTTCTAGGTACTCCAAAAGTTTCAGCCTTTTGCTTTTTGTTTCGGTGTGTAAAAGTTTGATATTATTCATATCTATAAAATGGTTATCTTCTATGCAATGTTTTGCTAAGCCAGGATTTTTAATATTATATAAAATCGATTTTTTGTGTTCTTTAATCCTAATATTTAAGTTTCGACCAGTTTGTCCTACGTATACAGCTTCACAGTTCACACAATTTATTTTGTAAACACCAGATTTAGATTGTTTGTCAATTTTGTCTTTATTGTTCATTAGTCTTCTCCCTATTCTTATTAACCTGAGTTGTTTTACAGCCAAATTTATTTAATTTTTTTGAAACTTTATCCGTAATTTTCGGAATATAATTGATAACTTTAAACGGCTCCATTTCTAATTTTAATGTAGGATTATAAAATTCTTTAGTTAAAATGTTCTTCTGCCTTTTTCCTTAAATATTCTCCACAATCCTACAACAAAAAGATTTTGAACTTTTGGTAGTTAATACACAAATAGCAATAAATTTTATTTCAAACATTTCGCAACTAAACAAATATAGCATCTATGAAGAATTTAAATCTAATTCAAATACTCAAATGAATAAAAAAGAATTTACACAATAAAAGCAAGATTAACGCAAAATAACCTAATATTAACTAAAGCTGATAAAGGAAACACGATAACTGTTTTAACTAAATTAGATTAAGATACTAAAATCAAAGAACTTTTGAATAATGGAGATTTCATAAAGACGTAAGACCCGACTAATAAATACCAAAAAAAATTATTTCATTATTAAAAAATAACAATTCTGTACTACCTGATAACTCACAAATTTTTCTCAAATTAGTAAATCATAAGAGCCTGTTTAGCTCCATACGGTTAAACGAACTTTCACGTATTATTAACGGACTAATAGATACCTCTGATAATTTAGTAAAATAAAAAAGCAACCAATTTCACCTTTATTTGCCGAGATTTTTATGGCTGACTTTGAACAGCACCAACAATTCATTAATCAGAAATATATTATTCTGGGGTAGATATGTGGATGACATATTTTGCATCTTTACAGGAACCCACAGAAACTTAGATACCTTTTTAACATTTTTAAATTCCCTAAACAATAGAATTCAATTTACCATGGAAAAAGAATCTAACAACATTTTAAACTTTTTGGACATAAATATTACAAAGACAAGAGATTCTCTTAAATTTGATATACTTATATAGGAAACCAACAACAACAAATGCAATAATTCACAAAGACTCTAACCAATCTTGGCATCTTGGCAAGTAAAACTTTCTGTTTTTCATAGTCTCATCCATAGACTTTTCAGCTTTCCCCTAGACTCGGCGAGTTTCCAAAAAGAAGTATCCGTTATCAAACAGATTGCAATTAATAACGATTATAAGATCGCTTTGATTGACAAATTAATAAAGAAGAAAAATCACATTTTAACTAAACAATTTTATAACCGTACATTAAAATTAGAAAAGGAGCTGTTTAAATTTATCAATTATATTCCGGGTGATAATCGTCGAGTCTGCTAATGGGAGTATAAGTTTAAATGTCAATATGCGATAACATACATACATGCTGAGAGTTCGTTCGTATTTCGTGTGTTCTAACACCTATATTTCGTCTATTTGAAAATTGTGATTTTTGGACATAACGTGCATTCTAGTGCTTTTAATTGAATTGATCCTGTTAATTTAGTGCACATTTAATCAGGTAATTGGTAGGAGCAATTTGAGCTTCGAACAATAGGCAACAATTTGCTAGTAAACCAACTTTTTTTTGTTCGGTAGAACTGGTAACTGTGTTTATGACGTTCGATTCAGCCAACGAGGTCGTGTGTTTGGAGCTACCGTTTTTGAGTATTGCTCGCCGCTGGTCGTAGAATTTGGATTTTTGTTTTTTGGCTTGTATTTTATTTGTAAATTGATTGTTTTGTCTTGGAAAAGGTGTGGGCGGTGTTGGCGTGTCGCTGAATTGAGTAGGCGAATGCATCCCACTTCTCTGTACTGCTTCAAGCGATATGTGTTTGGGTTTGTTTTAATGGTATGTTGTTCGATCTTTACTTTCTTGTGCGTAAATAATTTTAATAACTCATTTTAACTCAACATGAATGGTAACGACAATTCTGACAACTCATCAGGTAAAGCATCTTGCTTTAAATGTTGTGTAGATAAGGCATTTTGTAGTCTTGTTTGCGTTGTATGTACAACTGTCTTCCATCCAAGCTGTCTAAATAGAAGTTGTTTTAAAATAATAGAAAGTCATCGAATATATTGTTCGAGAAAGTGCGAGGCAAATGATGTCGACGCGATGAAGCGAAACTGGAGGAATTCGATAAACTCGAGGAGAAACTTATAGGGCTGAATAATAAATTGCTAAATCAAGAAAAGCTATACGAGGAAACTATTATTGAGAAAGAAAATGAACTTCTAGAAAAATAACATCAGATTGAACACTTGATTAACGATCTAAAAGCAAAGGACTATTTTCTTCACAAACAAAGGAGTAACTGAAAAAGTTTTCAAGATGATGTTTTTCAGGCCGAACAACTGTCTGAAGAAAAGCTCAAGGAACAGCGTGCAACAATCACATTGTTGAACAAAAAGATATCTTGCCTCGAAGAAGAATATAATATATTGAACGAGAAGTTTAGTCAGGAACAGGAACGGTCTTAAGATTTGATGAATGATGTTGACAAGTTGAATGACTTTACCAAGGAGATGAGGGGCAGCATAAGTACGTTAGAAGCGGACAACGATTGGTATCAATCAGAGCTTACTAGTCTTAAACGGCTATTGAGCGTACAAAAACTTCCAGAAAGAATGTTTCTTCTTGTCATCGGGTGTCAGAAGGGCTGAAAAAGAGGCGTTCCCAGATTTTAATAATCGGTGATGCTATAGTAAAGGGCGTGGTTCCTATTCTGAAGCTGAACAGCAATAATGTATTTGACATCAACTGTCAACAAAGAACTAGTAATAAGTGGGTTCACCTACGTCTCTGGCTTTGGAAGGTCTAAACATATACATAGCGGAGTGGCAATTTATGTCGACAGCAGTCTTACGGCCCATCAGTTGCCGTCCAACATCATAGGCATGTCAGACGAGATGAACTTCCAGGTGGCTGGAGTTAAATACAACGGCTTACAAATCATAGCAATGTACAGATCTCCTCTGGGTGATTTGGATATTTGTTTAGGTAGACTAGCTAAATTGCTGGAAGCCTTGGACCCAGCATTGGGTATCATAATCACTGGTAATTTTAATGTGCACTTTCACATTAACACGATTGAGGCACAAATGGTGACTAATTTATTTGAACAAAAATATCTAAAAGTAACTATAATAGTACTTTTAAAATTCATTGGTTCACCAAGGAACTAAAAGAAATGAGGGAGACTCTGAAATTTTTAACAAATTCAAGAAATTCAAATCCGGTCTTGGTAACCAATGATATGTTAAAATCTTTTCGTAAGGAATATAAAACCAGAATAGAAGATAGCAAGAGACAAGCCAATGATAGACATGTTCTTCAATCAAAAACAAAAACAAAGCTGTCTGGGACCTAATAAAAAATAATAGGCCTATTAAAAATAATAATAACTCTGTGAATATTAACGCTGATGATCTCAACAATTACTTCTCACAAATAGCCATAAATACTACAAACTTAAATTTTAAATTCAAAGATATTACTTTTAACATCTTGAGAAATATAATAGACAACCTCAAAAATAGTCCAAGTAAAGATTGTTTTGAAATAAATGTAAGAATAGTTAAAACAATAAAAAATTTAATAATCTATCCTCTAACAAAAATTATCAATAATAGTATCAATGCCGGCATCTTCCCGGACTGCTTAAAAATGGCACGGGTGGTGCCTGTCTTTAAAAAGGGAGACCCTGATGACGTGGCCAATTACAGGCCAATCTTGGTGGTCCCAATATTTAGTAAAATTTTTGAGTCAGTCTTAAAGGCTCAAATGTGTCAATATCTGGAGACCAGTGGATTGTTTAACCCATGTCAATTTGGATTTAGGAGCAATAAATCAACTTCAACAGCAATAACTTTTCTTACTGCTTACATACAGGAATGTTTCGAGAGAAAGCTGTATGCTAGAGCTTCTTTGTTCGATTTGTCCAGGGCCTTCGACTGCGTACCTCACGAACTGCTGGTTCAGAAGCTGCTTAACTACAAATTTGATAATATTAGTATCAACCTTCTAAATTCATACCTAACGAATCGCTCACAATATGTAGTGTACAGCAGAGCTAGGTCCGGCCCTGGAGTGGTGACCTGTGGGGTACCTCAGCTCCGTCCTTGGCCCGATATTGTTTCTGCTGTACATAAATGATATATATGCCTGTTCTATGACACCACAGCCCTTAATAAAGCAGACAGTTTGAACGTCTTGGACCAGCGAACCGTGGGGGCACAGATCGAGATAGAGCGGTGGTTTTTGGCAAATAAGCTGTGTATTAACGAGGCCAAAACCCAAACACTGGATTTTTCGCTGCGACCTCTTGGAGATCATGTTGACCCGGTGAGGTTTCTTGGTGTCTATCTTGACCCCAAGTTGTCTTGGGAGCATCACGCTCTGCAACTCACAAGTGACCTAAGTAGAAATACTTACTTAGTACGAAGCCTAAAGAATACTGTCTCTGAAAAGGTCTTACTGAGTGCATACTATGGCCATGTTCACTCTAGACTGGTCTATGCTGTACTATGCTGGGGACACTCACCTCATGCATCCAAGGTCTTTGCAGTGCAGAGACGCTGCGTGAGGATTCTAGCGGGTCTGAAGTACAGGGATTGTTGCAGGGTCAGTTTTATAGCCTTGGGCATTTTGACACTGCCATCTGTCTATATCCTCACTTGTCTCGTGCATATTAAAGACAACTTAAAAGATTACCTTCGTAACAATGACAACCACAGCTATGGTACCAGAACTGGCTGTAATCTTGTTCTGACCTACAATAGAACTGACAGAGCCAGAGACGGAAGAAACCATTATGGCATAAAATTCTTTAATGTCCTACCTCCAAGTATTAGAGAGATGGACTTAAAATGTTTTAAATAAAAATTAAAAGTATATTTAACGAATAAAGCCCTTTACAGCATAGAGGCTTTCCTGGTAAATGATTTTTCAGATCTCACTTAATGTAAGAGGAGCACAAAGCCTGTTATAATAAACTGAGCCTTTGACTGTTTTAAATTTTTTTTTAATATGTTTGTTTCATCCTTTTGACTTGTTTTAGAAAGATTTTGTCCTTTTAATCTATTTAATGACTGACATTATTATATTGTTTTATACTTATTAATTAATATTTGTATAAGGTAACATCATTTTTTTTTGATCTACTTTATTAAATAAAGATATATATTGTGATTTTTGACATGTGATAGTACTTATGTATACACTATCATGAATAAATATTTGATTGATTGCTTGATTGAATAGACTGCAATTTGAACTTCTGGCTCAAGAATGTTTATTGCTATGTAGGAATTTTACGAAGAGTGACTACGTTTTGCTATTTGTTGGCATATCTGACTCAATCCTTGGGAGAAGGATTCCGAGTGACCTGATAAGATAAATAATTTGATAGAACAAACGAAGAACACCAATCTTATAGTTATCGGACCTCCTCTTAGATACAATCGCCCAGTCTTGAACGGTTTTGTAGCAAAAGAAAATGCGCTGATCGAATCGAACTTGCTGAATAACTCCCATGCTTTTTTCGTACGTATAATAAAAACTTTGCAGTGGTGTTTTGGATTGAGAAACCAAGTCTGAATTGATTAACCATATTGTTCAATCTTTTATTCTCGTAGAGGAGCTACGTTTTACGTCGCCTCAGCCAGTCGTTAAGGCTTCTGAAATTTCCAGGAACATCCACGATGCTACAGATAACTCGGTGCAGAATTTTCGCGACATACAAGTAAGAACCACTCACGATTAGTGAGACCAGGCAGGCATTCTATAATAGCATCAGAATGTCAGAGGGCTGCGTACAAAGGTCATTGAGGTGTCTTTGGAGATAAAGTCGTGTAACTATGAACTGATAGTTTTCACCGCAACATGGCTCTCGGATAATTTTACAAATGATGAGATTTTTCATAACCAATATGACGTATTTCGACGCGACCGTAATTATGTGGAGACAAACTGTGAAAGAGGCGGCGGCGTTCTTGTTGCAGTCAGGTCCGGTTTGTTTTGTAGAAAGTTGCCGGGTTCCGGGACGAATCTGTTCGAGGATGTTTGGATGCAGGTGCGAAGTGGAGATGAAACATTCATTGTCGCAGCAGTGTATCTGCCACCTAGATCTACACCTGAGGCATTTCAGCTGTTTGTTGATACCATACTCGCGCAATGTTTGAAAGGGCAAGGTTTTTTATTTGTGGAGATTTCAATCTTCCAGAGACGGAATGGAAGAATCAGGAAGGTGCGTTTGTTCCCGAAAATATTACTATTCCTTCAGCTGAAGTATTGCTCAATAATATTTATTTTTTGGAATTACAGTAGGTGAACCGAATCCCTAACAAACCAAGTAAATATCTTGATTTTATTTTTTACGATGGATTTGAAATTATAAAAATTGCACGCTGTGACGATCCCATTAGCAGACTCGGCGATTATCACCCGGCACTTGTGGCTACCTTGACATTTGGAGGTACTTGTAGACTCAACACAAGGGAGAATATATCGGTATATCGGTTTGACCGAGCAAATTATGAAGAGATCATGCATTTTCTCGGAGAAGTGGATTGGAACGAGGTGCTGCAATCGAATGACGTGGATGTGCTCGTCAACGAGTTCTATAATATTTTACACAGCGCAATGGATAGATTTGTGCCAAACGAAGTTTTAAATGCCGACAAATATCCAAAATTGTACACCTCGGATTTGAAGATGATTATTAACAGGAATAATAGATTGTACAACAAGTTTAAGGTTACTGGTCTCCAGTCGGATTACGACAGTTATTCTAAGTTAAGACGAGAAACGAAGTATTTAACAGACATCTGTTATCTCATGTATGTCTCCAACATCGAACATTGTATTCCTGCGAATATAAAGTATTTCTGGTCTTATGTGAATACATTCAAAAAGGATCATGAAATACCAAAAATACTTCAATATAACGGAGAATTTAGGGAAACTCCTTCTGAAATTGTAAACTCTTTTGCCGATCATTTTGAGAGTTGTTATGCGAATCGCGTGGGGCATGGTTCGCCTGATGTAACAGAAAAGCTTCCCATTGTTCTCGCATCGCACACATTTACTGTCGACAAAATCTTAGCTAAACCATTGTATAAAAAGAAATAGTAGGATATTTTAAATGTACTGCATTCTCCTTCGCATATTAAATCATATAAGTTGTAATAGATGGCACTACGAGGCGGAAAACTTAAAAAATAAAGTGACGCCATCTCTTGAGAAGAAGCTACGTTCTTTTTTTATACAATGGTTTCACCTACATTGTGAATTACAGGTTTTATTTTTTTAATTGAACAAAAGTGGTAATGGGGATGGGTAAAAATCGTACACTGTTGCCAAATGGCCGCCGGTCTACTTACTCTTTTGCATTCATTGCGTATTTTAAAACGAATAATTTTTCGGAGCCCTTTATTTGATTATTATGATTTCGCGATCGGGTAACGCTGGGTACACGGCCGTTACGGTGTGAGGCCGATTTCACGGTGGACGTATTTAAGTACCGGCTTACCGTTATTATTATTTTGATATTTTGAATGTTGGATGTCGTTCGTCCGCCGCGGGTTGGAATTGATGAGATGAGCGTCAACAACAATAATTATAAACCTAGTGGACTGCCGGCTGCCGGTTATAAAGTATAGAAATCTTGTTGGAATGGGCAGAATGTGTGATTGAAAATATATAAGAGCTGATAATTGTTTTAAATATTCCCTTTGTTTATCGTTATAAAATTGCATAGAATATCCTTGCAAATTGGGTAAACCATCAACAGAGAACGTGAGCTGGGCAAAATTGGAGATTTTTTTTGGAAACTTGCTATATATATGGGGGTTTTGATTTCAAAATTGACATTAATTTTTTAAAAATATTTTGACCCTGTATACCCCTGTGACCCTAAATTGAGGAAGCCTGCGGTTTTATTCCATAAAATCGGTAATAATTTGTTTTCTATAATATGGAAAAATTTGCTTCGGTATTTTTTTTAAACGGAGGCGCCTATTTTTCCTTCTTGGGGGAAAAATATACTTTTTTTCCGATCGCGTTCATATTCGATAGGTAACAAATTTATGATTTCTATCCCCCCAACACCTCCCTTAAAAATTGTAAGTTTTAAATGATATGCCCTGGAGAGTTGAAATTCGGTATAAGGGAGTTTTCGGGAACGGGGACTCCCAATATGACCTCAAATTTTTTCTGGGTAAGAAAAAAAAACGAAAAAAAGGGGAATATCTTCATTTATGATATGGGCGTTTTCGGGGTTGGGGATTTCCGAAGTGACACCAGATTTTTCTTGGAGCGTACGAGGAAAGCTGGATAAGAAAATAAAATAAAAAAAATTTTCAGGGGATGTAGCCGGGGTAAAAAGAAGATCCTGGACGAAAACGGGACACCGTACCCCCCTCCGTTTGGCCAGGGGAGGGGGGAGAAGGAAAAACTTAATTAATTTCAGAAGAACGGGAAGAGGTACGGGGTCGAAATTTTTATGATAGGTGCGCCCCATGGGGGCACATTAGACCATACGGGGGGACCGGGGCTGTAATTTAAGGG
>MU182356.1:300885-319395 GCA_016904865.1 Pissodes strobi | reverse complement strand
TATTTTTAAGTACCCTGTATAACTTATACTTAATTTAGCATTGTCAAAATTAGTTTTTTTCCAAGCACCAACTTTTATCAAGAATAAAATTTTCTGTGAAATCAATAATAAAAAAGTTTCCTATGGAAATAGCGCTTAGATCGTTTTTCCCCTGTACCGTTCATATGTGAGCAATCACCTTCTTGGAATTCAACCCTTGACATCGGTTCCAACTAGTCCGTTTCCTAGAGCCCAGTCTATTTAGATTTACGATTATTAGTTTTAAGAGTTAACCATCGAGTCAGATGTTTCTGTTATATTGCCTGTTGAGTGTAAAGGATCCTTAAATAATAGGGACACTGTGACCCAACGGAGAGCGCATTTTGTATAGTTCAAGTTTAGAATAAATTATTTTTTTAAAGATATTAGTTTTCGTGTCTTACATATATTTATCTATGAATGTGGTTTGGTTAATATTGTGAATATAATTATCTCCGATATAGTCCGTGACGCAGGCATTTTCATTAAGGCGGGAACAGACTTTATAGGTAAGTGTTAATTTTAATTCATGAATTAATTATATTCTATTTTGCTAGATTTCCATTGTAAAATTCCTAATTATATATTATTTGTTGGGTTTTATTAGTTTTTTAGATATTAAATAGCGGAGGGTTAGTTATTTATTAGTTATAGCGTTGTTTAAAAGGTTATAGGTATATTTTTGTTATAGGTACGTACAAAAACTTGGTACCAAGTTTTTGTTTTAATCTGTTTTATATTACCTTCCTATTTTATAGTTAGTTCCTTTAGATACTATATTTATTTCATTTTACAGAAACTTTTAATTCTTTCACAAAATTAGGGAATCGCCATGTGTCAATAATTTATTGTCAAAAATCCAAATTCAATATGGCGTCAATAATTATCCCACAGGAATATTTTTTGTTGTATATATTATGGTTTTTGTTATAAAATGGTAATTCCAATAAAAAAAAAAACGGAGGGCAACATATCATGGTTGTAGCCCCCTTAAAGTTCTATTTAAGCCTTTTTCGATGGCCTAGATAACGTCAAATGTTACCTACAGCATACTTGATTTTGAGATTCCCATTTAAAATGCCTGGTTGTCGCACATATGTGAAACAAACACAACAAACAAACAAAAGTAACGGAAAATTTGGAACAAAAGCAAGGGCGATAATAATTGCAAATAACAGATTCGGCTTTTATTATACACAAACAAAACCGTTATATTTCATTTGCCACTTATCAGCCTATATATACCCATTGATGTTAATTACTATTTTATATATTTTTTCAGATGCTGTTTTCCAACAATTTAAGGATTCCACTAAAAAGGACATTGAAACAAGCATCAAAAAGTGGATGCCTAGAGCAAAGGAAAGAAAATAACTTTGTCAATTTTGTTTATATAAAAAAATGTGTTTAGGTAGAGGAGCCTGGGATAATGATAGGTTTAAAATTTTAATGGTTTTACTTTTAATATTAATTAAAAGACATAAGGGTAATATGAAAGTATCCGTAAAACTACAAGGTAATACGATTATTTGTGAGCCAAAAAAAATCCCATGGTCTGAATAATCCTATTTAAGACAATGAAACCATCTAAGTTTTTATTAACCCACCACGATGTTCTTATTACCCTCTTATTGTTAATAAGAACATTCTTTATATTAGGCTACGCGTTTGTTATATGAAGGCGCCACGGGTAATAGGAACAATCTACAAATTTAATGTTCTTATTACACTCCAAAAATCTGAAAAATGGCTCTAACTGTTCAAAAGGTATTAGCTGTTAAAAAAATAAAAATCATATTTGGTTGTTAATCTTTTAATTATTTATTTAGAAAACGGTATAGCAATCAATTAGATGAGGTTTGTTAAGGTTTATATGTAACCTTTAAGATGTGTATTGACAGTTTTAAGAAAAGATCTATAACAAAAAAGTAACATCTTAAAATTGCAATGATGTCCATTTTATTTTTCACTAAATTTAATTTTTTGTTTGAAATATTTAGTTTTAAATTTATGTTGATGATATAGGTTGACTAAAACGGAGTTTTATCCACAATACCGAAACAGAATTATTGCACTCGACGCGCGTTTTAGTGCATGTTGCCGAAGGTTCCAAACCCCAACATAGATATTAGTTGAGAAAAATAACTTTAAACAACCAACAGAATATTTCTTGTTTTAAATCAACAACTTAAAAATAATACAGAAAGAGAATCTTAAGATTGTTTTTGTCAAAATATGTTTACATGGCATACGGCTCCATATGTTGGATAAATATATAATGTTCAATAAAGTTGTTTAGCAGCAAACATTTTTTATTTAATTTCCAGATTTTGTTCACGAATGGCCTATAAATGGATGCCTTATGGACATCCATAGAATGTCCACGAGTATTCCATGAATTGAATGGTCTACAAATAGGTGCCTTATGGTCATCCATTGAATGTCCAAGGGTATTCCATGGTCTATAAATAAATGCCTTATGGACATCCATTGAATGTCCAAGAGTATTCCATGAATGGCCTGTAAATAGATGCCTTATGGACATCCATTGAATGTCCAAGAGTATTCCATGAATGGTCTATAAATAGATGCCTTATGGACATCCATAGGATGTCCAAAAGTATTCCATAACTGGTTAGTTAACGGGTAGGATATGGACATCATTTGGACATCCAGAAATGTTCCAGAGCTGTGCCAATGGGATAGCCAATGGATGTCCATGGGACATCCTCAGAACTTAATCTGGATGTCCAATGGACATTCATGCATTTTTGGGTGGTCGTCCACAGGACATCCAACGGATGTCTTTTGGATATGTCTGTGTTATCTGGGATCGTAATACGAGATGGATCGACCAATAGGAGAGGTCGATTTTTACATAGTGCACTATTTGTGTAAATGATCATGAACTTGAAAACTAAAGAAGGACGATTTTCTACACTACCAGTATCCCACACTATGCTACTCTGACAAGAGAGTGGTTAGCCAAAATTGTCCAAACCAGTGGATTGGTAGAAGAGGTACAACTGAATGGCGTCCAAGATTACCTAAGTCCTAAACCTTACCCATATGGACTTCTTTTTATTGGGTTACATTAAATTACTAATTTAGAAAATCCAGCCAGTGCTGCATACACTTTTTAAAAGACATTTAGGGCACTCGCACGTTAGCAAACTCCTACTAATTTCGTGATCGTGCAATAAAAATATGGTATTTTAAAACTAGTATCTTAATATAGAATTGCCACTCATACAGAAGGATCCCCCATTGCCTCGCAAAATATGGCATTACAATTCTGCAAACTGGGACGATCTAAGGCAGTTCTACCTAGATTTTCCTTGGCTCGACGTCTGCTTTGCCACTGACGACCCGTCAGATTGCTGCGAAGAGATCATGCAAGTAATCTCCTCAGGAATGGAAGCATACATCCCAAATTCCATCAAGTTACCATCAAAAGAAAAGCCCTGGTTCGACAAAAAATGCGAAAGAGCTGTAGGAAGGAAAGAGCAAGCCTATAAGTAATGGCAAAATCAGACCGCTGAAAATCGCAATTATTTTATCGAAGCGAGAAACTAGTGCAAGCGTGTGATCGACGAAACTAAGGACAAACCAAATCAAAGGATCAGGAATAAACTTTTGCAATGCCCCAGTGGCTCCAGGAATTTCTGGTCGGTAGCAAAGGCAGTAAGTAACAACTTTACAAAAACGTCTCTCCCACCTTTGATGGACGAACGTGGCATCACGGCGACTACAGCCAAGGAAAAAGCAAACATGCTCGCCAAAATGTTTCCATCGCACTCTACCTTAGACGTGCCCCAAGGCAAGACTCTCCCCACTATACCGAACATCAACACCACCATGGCAGAAGTCAAGTTTTCTCATCGTGATATTCGCAAAATCCTTAAGGAACTAGATACGCAAAAGGCATCAGGACCGGACGGAATACCTGCCATCGTGCTAAAGAACTGCGCCAACGAACTAACACCTGTTTTTTCCAGGCTTTTTTCTCTTTCTTACAGAAAAGGGACTTACCCATCCTCTTGGAAAGTCGCTCGAGTGCAACCTGTTCCAAAAAAAGGCAAGCAAACCACGCCCTCAAACTATCGCCCAATTGCCTTGCTTCCAATAATCTCCAAAGTCATGGAGCGTGTAGTCAACCAGCAACTACTCAAGTACCTCGAGAGCAACAGAATAATCAGCAATAATCAATACGGCTTTCGCAAAGAGAGATCGACAGGAGATATATTGGCCTATGTCACTCATATATGGAGTAGGGCAATTGAAAACTACGGAGAGTCTCGAGCGATTGCGTTGGATATTTCAAAGGCATTCGATAGAGTTTGGCATGACGGACTGCTCAACAAACTGCCGTCCTTGGGACTGCCCGCCTCTCTCTGCAGCTGGCTGGCCAGTTTCCTTAAAAACCGATCCCTACACGTTGCAGTCGTTGCACATCTCGGACACATTCACCATCAACGCGGGCGTGCCTCAGGGCGCAATACTTTCACCAACTCTGTTCCTCATCTATATTAATGACCTGCTGATCGAAACGAATAATCCTGTTTACAGTTTTGCAGATGACAGTACCCTTGTCTCCCACTTTAGATCAGAAAAAACCCTTACCAGCGACTGAGACTCATCACCGCAGACAGGAGCAGATTACAGCAATTAATCAAGACCTGGAGAAAGTTCAAACTTGGGGCGACCGAAATTTGGTCCAGTTCAATGCAGCAAAGACCCAAGCAGCAACGTTTACTACGAGGGCCATTACAGCGGGCCCTGACATCATTATGGCAGGATCGACCATTCCTTCATCCTCGTCAATCGGGCTGCTGGGCGTCTCAGTCAATAGCAATATGTCATGGCATGACCATGTTGCTAACATCGCAAAATCAGCCTCCCAGAAGCTTGGTGCGCTATTTCGCAACAAAAAACTCTATACACCGCAGCAGTTGCTCTTGCTGTACAAAGCCCAAATAAGACCGTGCTTAGAATATTGCTCACATATCTGGGGTGCCGCACCAAAGCATACCCTAAAGCTGCTGGATTCCATTCAGAAGAGGGCTGTGCGTCTCGTCGGCGATCCGGAGTTGACCCGGAATCTGGATAGTCTGGAACATCGCAGACATGTGGCCGAGATGTCTCTGTTTTACAGATACTTTCACGGCAGATGTTCCCAGGATTTGGCCCGCATAATCCCGCCCCTGGCAACTCCTGTCAGACAGTCCCGACAGACGGCAGGAGCGCACCAGTTCGTCGTACAACTAGAAACACCTAGAACATCGCTTTACCAGAACTCCTTTGTCTGGCGCACTGCATCACTGTGGAACTCACTTCCAGGACATCTGTTTCCCACTAATTACAACCTACAAATATTCAAGAACCGTGTCAATCAACATCTTCGCACAAATACCGCTCGTCGAGCGCCATAGGATCTACCTTTAGTGTGTGTGCCATTGCAATAAAAAAAAATTACCTAATAGACATTTGGCTATTATACTGGGCTTAGAAGAAAGTAGTCCAAAAATTGAAAAAGCTTAAGATGTTACATTTGTGTCAGTACTTGTGTTACATAATAAGCGCGATTTGTAGTCCAAGTCAATATCTCGAGTAGCTTCTGTTGTCAAGTTTTGATGTGCAAACATCTTACTCGGCGGTATGAGGGTAAATATCGGCAAATGGGACGGAATATGTAAACCGATGTGACATTATAACCGGTGCGCATTGAGGAGCAAACTAATCCAGAACGGCCGCGATTATAACGACTCAAATGGTGCTTCTAGAAAGCTAGCCGCTAGGGCGGTATTAGATTTTCATTATATTCGCAGTGTACTTGGATCCATAGTACAGCTTATTTTTAATAGACGGTTGAATTTTAAATGAATTTTCACTTTAACATCCGCGACAAATTCGTCCGAAGCAACGGCTATCGTCATAAAAAAGTCCGGATTTTTATACAATTTTGCCGTTTAAAATCGTTTTTAAACGAATTTTAGACGGTAAAAAAGCATATTTCAAATTAAACGAACTGTCAAACGTATTGTTAGATGCCCAGATGTTTAAAACAGTATTGAGTCATGGCCCTCTTCTAAAATTTGCAAAATTTGGTTATTGACTTTCCCAAATCAAAAGATGCCGCCCCAAGATGACTGGCTGGTAGTGAATAAGCTGTGTTCATAGGTTGATGATATTCGTGGTGGCATTAGATTTTCGTGTCGAACCTGTGCAGTGAATTAATCCACTCCGATTGAAGATGCCAGTAAGTATTATTAAAGAATCCTAACTAATATTATAAATTCGAATTTGTTTGTTTGTTTGTTTCTTACGGTTTCACGCATAAACTACTCATCATGAAATTTTGTACAGATATTTTCAAGAGTATAGTAAAGGACATAGGACACTTTTAGCTCAGTGGCGGACATATTACCGGGCAGTTCGGTGCGCCGCCCTGGGGCCCAAGGTTCACAAGGGCCCCGCGATGCCTTAATTGAGTTTGAAAATATACAAGGGGTAGGGGCCCATATCTTTTGCCCTGAGGTCCACGCGTCCCTAGATCCGCCGCTGTTTTAGCTTTACCCGCGGCTTCGCTCGCGTTATGATTTAATTACTTATAAGATTTCTCCCATTCCCTTATGACTTAATTACTATACAAAATTTCCCTCATGTTGTAGGAAAATAGCAGTAGGTACAGTATGACGAAAATGTATTAACATTTTTAACAATATTTTGGATTCATCGCATTGCTTTCTTTTCTACCCTGTAAAATGGAATAATGTTGGCTGTGCTTGAATAAAAAAATATTTGATCGTCAATAGAAATATTCTAAATGAAACACTTTTTGTATTCCATGCATAAAATGCATGGAATTCAAAAAGTGTTTAATTTAGTACATTTCGTACATGCATAAAATTTATGGAATACAAAAAGTGGTTCATTTAGTACATGCACAAAGCCTTCACTCTTAATTTATGATAGAAATATTGTTATTAATGAGCAGAATTTCGTATTTTTTACGTAAAAAAAAGATTTTTGCAAAAATCGGTTTTTTTTCAGAAGCCTATAATTAAAAAGTAACTTTTTCCCGAGATATTGAGTTGGATTTCCAAATCGCCCCTATTTGTAATAACCCAAACAAGCCAGTACTGACGCAAAGGCAATAGCTCAAACTTTTTCAATATTTTGACTACTTTCTTCTTAGTCCTGTATAATATCAAAATATTTTTGTTAGCCCAAAGCGGCACCTCGATGTGAAATATTGATGGAATGACCTTTCAGGATATGTCAGTCATATGTACAGGGTTATCCAACAAGGACTAGACAAGGCGATTTTTTTACTTTCCCTGTACTTTTATAAAAAGAAACTGAAATAGCCATCTTATGTAATTTTCTCCCGCGAATTCGGATATGTTCAGCAAAAAACAATTGAACCTCAAATAAAAGTGGTACGTGTCACTTTGATATTTTTTTAAATGGAACCTTTTATATTACTACATTTTTGTGCTCTCTGGAAAAATCTAAACACATTTTGTGTATAATATCCTATACCTATCTTTAGCTGTTTACCAAATATTGACAGTTGAAAGTCGGGTATTTTGACACTTTGACAGAAGTTACTATCATGCGATAGCTTATGAAAACCCAAGATAGAAATGTGCAAACCGTTTGCTTTGATCTCGTGCGGTTGAGATTTTAAAGCCTGTCAAAGTGTCAAAATGCCCGACTTTCAACTGTCAATATTTGGTAAACAGCTAAAGATAGGTATAGGATATTATACACAAAATGTATAGATTTTTCTAGAGAGTCCAAAAATGTAGTAATATACAGAGTGTTCCATTTAAAAAAAATTCAAAGTGACCCATAGCACTTTTATTTGATGTTCAATTGTTTTTTGCTGAACCTATCCGAATTCGCGGGAGAAAATTACATAAGATGGCTATTTCAGTTTTTTTCATAAAAGTACAGGGAAAGTCAAAAATCGCATTGTCTAGTCCTCGTTGGATAACCCTGTACAACATTAAATATTTTTAAAATAAGACAAGAAAACAAAATTAAAAAAACAAGTATAAAATATAGGCAATAACGTAGACAAAATATGACAGAGTCCCCCTATAGTAACAAATTTGATAAAAATTTCCAAAAGTCAAGTGGAGAAATACTGATGCACACCACAATTTCCAAATAAGTAGAACTCCGAAGGAAGAAAATGCAGCATTACTTGTCGGTTAGATTTTAACCTATAGTGCATCCTCAAATCATTCTAAAGCAGAATAATAGGCCCTCGCAAACAGCAGTGGTTGGAGCTGAATTTTTAATGTCAAGAGAAAGGGGGGTGGAAAATATTAACACAGTCATAAAAGACTGACTTTCTTGTTAAAGTAGAAATAGGTTGGAGAATACGTAAAATTTTACGTTCTCTTCTTGGGTACCGGAAATTCCTCACCATGAACCTCAATCGATACTTAAAGGCGGTGTTAGCAGTCTCAAGAATATATTATAAACGTAGGAAAAACGCCAAGAAAACGTGGTCAGCATGAATCCCGGTTGTGGATCTTTTTTGAATAATGAACCGCATATGAAGTATGTAATTAATTACTTCCATATCTTTAAAAGCAATATACGAAGCCGAAGATAGAATTCAAACAGCGAATAGTAAACTAACTTTCCAATTTTTGGGCCAAACTCTTGAACACGAATATTAATAGGTTAGAGCCGCACATTATTGAAGTATCGTCAGCGAATATAGGGAACTTGCCGCGAATCTGGAGATTAGCAAGATCATTTATGTAGAGTAAAAATAGGTCAGAACATAAAACCCAACCCTAGTTGTGGCCAAACTCAATGGGTTGGTAATTTGAGCAATTAAATTAGATTCTATGAAGACACATTGTGGTCGACAAAGTAGGAATGATGAAAACCAGGATATAAAATAAATCTCTAGAACTATAGTGATAAAACTTCCGCAGCAGAATTTCATGATTATCACAGTCAAAAGACTTCGATAGGTCAGAAAAAACTGCCACCCAAGCTCCATCATTATTAATAGTGAGTACAAATCTTGTATTAGATGCATCATTTATACTGGTGTTCTCATGAAAGCCAAACTGACACCTGTTGATGCCTCGAAGCTAATGCAATAGCTTCAATGAAAGAAAGTATACGCGTTTTTACAAGTTTCTTTACAATCTTGAACAAGCTGGATACTAGTGAGATTGCCCTGAAGTTATTAGGATTATCCAGACTGCCTTCTTTATGGATCGGAATAATTGTTGTTGTGTTAGAGCTGAAGAAAAAAATCCAGTCTGCCACGACCCGTTAACTGTCTAGAACTAGTAACACAAAATCAGTCAAGTTGAGAAAAAACGCCAACCTCTCCTGAACTGTTTATTTTTTATCGAGTGTAAAGTGCTTTTTATTTCTGTTTTTGGGAAGAATAAAAATGAGTTTGGAATATCTATGTTTGATAAGTAGTCAATTGGATCTACAGAAGGCGTCAGGTGTAGTAAAAACTGTTGTGCATCCGGCGTCCGGGGAAGTAACAATAGTATAAACAGGACGATGAACGTTTTTTGACGTATGTCGTTAACAATATTCCTGCATTCTTTCTGCGAATTTTGGCTATTACTCAGGCGACTGGAATAATAATGCTCTTTGGACAGTTTTATTAAGCAACGAAATATGGAGCGATATTTGGCAAAATATTCATTTTGGAGGTGATGTAAATTTTCTAATAATATGGAGTGAGCAGAGATTCTTTGAAGAAATAGTTAAACTTTTAGTAACCAGGTTTTTTTTGGATTTATGTTTCGTAATCGGAATAGCTGTATTAAACAGGCCCACAATCTTGGTACGGAAGGTAGATATTGGGTCATGACTCAAGCATAGTGTCCCAGTATAAGAGGTGCATAAACTATAGTTTGAAGCGTGTTATGATTTTACCTGTTGCTTAGATTCTAAAATAGTAAAGAAAATTGCGAAAATCGAGTAATGTGCTTCGGTGATTTGACATGCGTTTGTAAATTGCAAGACTCATGCAGATGATTTAGACGCGCTGTGCAAGCAGAATTCCTTTAATCGAAATGTATGTTAAGATGTCCTGTTAATGTTCGCCCAGCAATTGCATGCGTTTCGAGGGTCAACAACGGCTGGGCGAACTATGGAATTATATAGGCAGAGTTTGAAATAATAGATAGGATATCGTCCAGGCCTACAGAGCATCACTATCAGATGAAAACGAACTATAGATACAAATTATATATAAATTTAGAAAATAGAAAATTCAAACGCGAAGGTTTGAAAATCTACACTAATTGAAAAATGATGCTTAAATTGTGTTTTTTTTTTTGACAAGCAGTTTACTTGAATTCCCTATGAGCTGTCTGGCGATCAGTATAAAAATGTTGTACATGCTATAAGGTTTCCATGTTTATGTTAGAAACGAACAAGTGTCTGTCAAGTGATATTAAAATTAAGAGAAACTGAAGCAACATATTCATCTTTATTTAATAATATTAATAAGAGTGCTTGGTTGCCTTTGCTAAAAACTGAAGCTGATAAGGGACACTTAAAATTAACTAATTCATTAAACGAGAATGATAAAATTATTCCAAAAAACAAAATACTTACTTATAAATATTCACCACGTCAAAAACACCAGTGATTTACGATATCACACAAATCTAACAAAACTAGTAATTAAATGACGTTTTACGCATTTGCTACTCTGAACCTTGCAATTGTATATACTTATCATTTTAATTTTTAGATGTACCTGTTTTTGACATCGTAGGTAGATTTGTTCCTCAAACGTCAAGTTTTTAGGTTTTTCAGCTTCGTTAGGGTCACTTAACTAGCACTTGTGCAATCTACTCCCTGGGACCGAGGCAGAATAGATCCTATATTGAAAATTTCAATGGCTGTGGTGGAAAAAAAGTAAAAAAATTGTCCGTCAAACATGGCTGGTATATTTTGGTCGTAAAGACTGTATTTTTGGATAATTCTAGAGCATTGACTGGAAAGTCTTCTTGCATTATTGTGAAACTACGAGATTTCTTGGTCTTTGTATCAGGTATAATTACATACGTTATCTTGAGCATTTTTCACACTAAAATTAGTCAGTTCATCACATCTGCAAGCTCCCGTAATCCCCATGGTTTAAGTTTGCTTTCATCCAGTCTTGAAACGCCTTGAACTGCTTATCGTAAACGCCACGAGATTTTTCTTGCAATGCAGCTGCCTCTGCATTGTTAATAATGACTTGCGGATATCCTCCCTGATCCATTTTGGTTTAAAAACTGGTTTCTCGTATTAAAAAGTCTCTATTTATCATTAACAATTAGGAAATATATGATGATTTAACGAGAGTGATGTTTATTATTAAAAATAAACACATCAATGATCCGTAGCATCAAAAAGCACCTTAATAATTTGTGAATTCGCAACACTGACACCAAACTCTTTTAAAATAAACTGCTACCAAAAAAAGTAACATTCTTTTGAGATAACATAGTTCTGCTGTTGGACAAAATGTTATATGGCACTCATTTGTTATGTCTCATATATCAATTGGGAACGTTTCCCAGCGTGACATGTCGTCTTGCACACGAAAAGGCGTATCTGAAAAATGCAAATTTTACAGGAGAACCGTTTTAAATTAAGAACGTACTCGTTCTTTTTTTACTTTCCATGCCGCGACTATTTAGTTGCCTAACTTTACGCCATTACGAAGTGAATTGAAATGGCATAAAAACCATTAAGCGAGTATTTTCTTTACCACATAAGTCAGAGCATGCGCGGCGCAGCGACCAATTAAATCAAATAATTCAAAAAAATGTATTTTCCATTTTCATATAATATAGATGCCTGATTGGGTTTTATGTCAGGATTAAATTTATTTATTCATTCAATACATACACTACAGCGAAAGATCCCCAAATGGTACAACAATGGTCTTAACTTAATTCAAATAATTCTAGACCAACAAGGTATGTAAGTATTTCATTATGTGAAGGTAACATTCAAAAGGAAAAGAAAAATGTTTTATATCACACTTAACATTAAAAATATACACATAGTAATAATTAAACAAAAACGAAGACATACAAAAGAAACAACTTTTACAATAATTCACAATAATTGTCTATTTCTTAATTTAGTAAGTTTTTTAAACTGTTAAGACTAATTGAAAAATTTTCGATATGGCTAAAATTTGCATTATATATGCGTGTCATGCGATCAACAAATGCCTGTTCTCCATAATTTGTTCGGTGCACTCTCTCAGAGAAAAGTTTGGTGATGTCGAAGATGTCTTGGCGGTGTTCTGAAGTTAAGTTGCCCCAGCAGTTGAGGACAATCAATTCCACCATGGAGGAGTTTATAAAGAAAATATAGAAAGTAGTTATTGTGTCTTACTTCCAGAGTTTTATATCCACAGATCATGGATCTGACCTCATAACTCAGGTTGTCGGATGGAACATGATGCTTATACAAGATATTTTAAAATTTTATTTCGGACTTTCTCCAATCTTGATATGTGACATTGATAGTATGGAGACCAGATGACACAGAAGTCTAAAACATTTTGATATTATTTGATCCAGATGGAGGTTAAAGGTAAGCTTTTGGTCAAATATTACTCCTAGATCGTTAAACGACTGAACTGATCCAAGCACCGTCTCATTTATTTTATATTCGATGACCAAAGGACTATGGCATCTATAAAAACTCATCTTTTTCCATTTGTCCACGTTCAGCCTCAACCAATTCTTATCACACCAGTCAACGAGTCGATCAAGATCACTCTGAATGTCAATACTCTCATCAACGATGTTAAAAAATTTAAGGTCGTCTGCGTACAATAGGTACTTTGTAACTCGAAAGCAGGAAGATACATCATTAACAAATAAGGAGAAAAGTACAGGTCCTATGTGTGAGCCCTGGGGTACCCCTGATTGAACATTTACTACCCTTGATGAGACCCCTTCAATGAGAACCCGTTGGTGACGTCCCTGAAGATAGCTCTCGATCCAGTCAAGATAAGCCTCTCCCATTCCTACTCGTGATAGTTTTCTGATAACAATTTGTGGTATACACTGTCGAACGCTTTTGATAAGTCGGTATACATAACATCGATCTGATATCCTCTCTCCAGATTTGAAACCAGAAAATCCTGGTAAATGGCTAGGTTTGAGCTGGTTGAACGACCCTTAAAGAAACCATGCTGTTCCTCCCTGACGTAATGCATGTATGTACGAAAAATGTCATGTGTTGAAATCGATTCCATGACCTTGGGAAAAATTGAAAGTTCCGATATGCCCCTGTTCGTTATATGACAAGTTAATAAGAAAACACTTTACCCGTTTATCACTCGGTTATATTTGAATTTGATTAAATCAGAAGTCATTACCTAAATTTTTAAAGCTAAATCCGAATTTGATGTTATAATATGATCAATGTTACGACGCGACGTCACTGTCAGTTGAGGATTGAGTTTTTTGCTTGATGGCAACCAAGGATTAAATACACAGGAAGTCGAAAATAATATAACCATGTGCTTCGCATAATTTATCGATATTCGGTAACAATGGTTCGTAAACCATTTCTCAATTAAGCGACGATCATGTCTTCATGATAGTCAAACAACGAGTGCTTAAGTTTTAGCCGACAAAAACAAACACCTTATCATTTCCTACATGCAATGTAATAACACGTTTACTGCGAGAACAAGGTCCGTTTAATTTACAACTGCTTATGTCACCTATCCAACTATACTCAATAATATCCTGAGTATCAAACCAAGTTCCATGAAGATACACTACCTTATTGTCTGGCGTTATTCCTGAATTTTGCATAAATATGCTCGCCGATGGGTTATATCGCGTGGCGATTTCATTATAACCATACTTTTATCCAACTTCCTGTATATCGTTTCTGGAAGCGTCAATTTTATTATTTTTTATTAGATTTTTCCCTTTACGGAATGGTCGACAATATCTCCAGCTGACAACTCTCTACAACCTGTAGAGTGAGCAAGTTTAGTTGGCTCAAAAGTTTTCTGAACCTCGATGATTTTCGTTGTCCAAGGAAGTGCAAAATATTTAGAAGAACTGTATGGTTGGATAATACGTAAACCCGTAAACCTTTACTAACAAATTCTAGCTACGCCTCAGTCGCATCGACTTCAGCATTTTCCATTTCACTATCAAAAATATCAAAAGGTCTCCAAAACGTCATTTTGGTGAAATATTTACCGCACTTTCACACAAAGTTAAATAATAAAAATAGAGAGTCTCAGTGAAACTATTTCATTTGAATCAAGCAAAAAGTACAACACTGTCAGCCGAATCGTAGAGAATCTCCATTACAGATGCACGTGTTCTCAGTCGGCCAGATTTTTCTTTGAGTGTTCCTTATTACATATTGATCGACTGGCATCTGACGGTTGTATTGGGGTTAGTGAATACAGAAAATTTAAATAACAAAATTTAATAAAATCAAGTCATTGCTTTATTAGTTTATTTAGCACATCTGATACGCGACTCCTTTATTTAGGTGTTTTTATTCACTTCATAGACCAGATACGTAGATTTGACTTATTCCATAAGAGCACATATTAAATGAGGTATCTTTTTTGGTAAATTTATTTTATCAACCGAAAAATTTTAATAAAATATTTTAAATAGTTTCAGTTATAATCATGTGACTGACTACATCAAGTAGGTGTTCACAATTTGCCTGACTAGTGACGCTAAGTTTTGAACATTATTCTCGGGTTTGGGTATGATCTAAATTAACTGAAAGTGTACAACGTGGATTTTTAAAGTATTGATATACCTTAAGACAATTGATGATTGTCCAGTGTTAGGTTTTAGTTATAAGAAGATAGTGGCAATTCAGATATATTGTAATTAATTTAATTTGAGATCCCTATGCGAAACTCCATCCATCCATTTATTGGATGTATGTTTGTATAATATATTTTGTAATAAGGTTTTTCTACTCCTATACTTCGTTTCGTTGTTGCAGTGACCACAGAAATAGAAGACCTGTGATATAAAATAAAAATATCTATAACCTCCGTCACAGAAAAAGAACTAAGACCGGATAGGATGGTAAAAAAACAACAATGGAAGACAAATTCTATCTTGGAACTTATGGGAGAAAGAAGAAAACACAGAAACAGGAATAATGTAAAATACAAGGAACTACAGAGAAGAGTCCTAAGAGCAATTAAGGAGGCTAAAGAATGGTGGCTACTGGAAAAATGTGTCGAAATCGAAATCTTGCAAGAAAAACACGACAGGTTTAACCTTCGTAAGAAAATAAAGGAAGCAACAGGAAGATATCAAAGACGGGGTCCATGAATAATCATGGACTCGAATGACAACATCATTACCGAGACTGACAAAACACTCACAACTAACCCAAACTACTGACCAACCTCTCCAACAAAATTTACACAGGCGGTCAAATGCCAAATAATTGGCTGCTGTCGACATTCATCCCGCTTCCCAAAAAGGCGAACGCAACTAAATGCTCCGACCACAGAATAATCAGCTTGATGAGTCATATCCTAAAAGTTTTCCTTAATATCATCCAAGCACGCATATGTAGAAGACTCGAAGAGAGAATAAGTGGCACACAGTTTGGCTTCAAGAAGGAACTTGGCACCCGAGAGACCTTATTCTCCATATGGGTCCTGATTCAACGAGCACGGGACGTCAACGCAGACGTCTTTGCATGCTTCATAGACTTCGAAAAGGCCTTTGATAAAGTCCAACATGGTAAACTCATCTCAATCCTACGTGAGTCAGGAATCGACCTTAGAGACACAGGTATATTTACAACAAAAACCCATTGTTCGAGTCGAAAATTAAACATCGGAAGAATTTAACATAAGTATACCTTCTATTCAACGTGTCTTCTATTCGCCTCTTCTATTCAACGTGTACTCAGAACATCTATTTAAAGAGGCATTGAACAACATAGACGATGGAGTTGTAATAAACTGAGAAATAATAAATATCCTAAGATATGCTGATGATACCGTCCTTATATCAGATACTGCTGAAGGACTTCAGAGACTAATAAACCGTGCAGACTACATGCAGCAGATTGGTATGAAAATAACCTGTAAGAAGACACACATATTAATTATCAGTAAAAACGTCATCGGCAACCTACAGTTTACCGCTAACAATGTAGCTCTCACAATGGCCGAGACAGTTACATACCTAGGATGCACCTTGAATAAAGAGTGGGACCACTCTCGAGAAATAAGATGCCGAATGGAAAAAGGAAAAAGCAAGAGGTACGTTTAACAAGATGGGTAACATACTATGCAACCTATCCCTCAACATCCATACTAGAATAAGAATTTTAAAATGCTATGTACTCTCAACCCTCCTATACGGGGCGGAAGCGTGGACCCATACCGATGCCTCATGTAAGCGCATAGATGCATTTGAGATGTGGTGCTATCGTCGCATAGTCAGAATCCCATGGATACACCACGTGTCAAACGATACGGTACTGCAACGCATCGGTGGACAACTAGAATACCTATCAAATATCATAAAATTGGAATACTTCGGACATATCATGCGAAATGGAAAATACCACCTTCTTCAACTCATACTACAGGGGAAAGAAAATAGAGGGTCGAAGGTCAGCAGAACTCAGACGAATATCGTGGCTGCGAAATCTGCAAGCATGGACCGGAATGACATTCGGAGCGGCAGTGAGTAAAGTAATTTACGTGATAGCCAACATCCATAGAGGATAGGCACTTTGAGAAGAATAAGACTCCTATACTTTAATTGACTTATTAGATATTTACTACCAGTATCGTAATGAAGCGCATTATGATACTGAAGTTTCATTACTAAACTGAGTTTTAGCCAATCAAAATTCAATATCATAGTGATATTCGGTCAATAACGACAGCCATGATCATCACAGATTTAAAATTTAACAACTTTGACAGTTCATAGACAATTTACTAAGTAAATTTTAAAAATTAAAAGATATTTTTTATTAGTATGACTGGTCGTAGAAAAAATAGTGTATGCAACTCACATTTAATGGCTATTTAGACCTTCGCATTCGTTATGTCACTCTCATGCTCGTGTCTTAATAGCCATCATTAAATGCTCATTGCATAATATACTATTATGTTACCACCTGAAAGTTTTCAAGACTATAAACGGTATTTGCTGTTGATGAATTGTAAAATACACAAATCACTAGTCCTCACTAAGAGTCAAATTTTAGGGTATAAAATAAGGCTATTTAGACACAACTTCATGAACGCTGAAAAATAAAGACTATTCATTCTAATATTAAGATTTTAAACAGTCATTTACTTGAAAACTATCGCAATTTAAGACTGTATGAACGAGATGACTTATTTATCCCTAAACGTCCAAAATATGATATTCTGAAGCTTATCCATCTAAAACATGAAAGTTGATACCCCTATAATAAAAAAAAACTGTCATCATTTATTTTTAAAAATTTGACACTGTATGCCACCATACCTTAAAACTTAAGGAAATAACCTGCTGGTAAACAATTTTATAGAGTGGCCTACAAATACTCGCAAAGCTCCACTACTTATGCATTTGTCTCTGGTAAAAGTTGCAAACAATCTAATATGTCTAACAGTATTATAAATAGATGCTTTAGAAGATATTCAGCACAAGTTCGTGACTTACTATACAAGCATAGATTGCCATACAAAGATGTGACAAGGGAAGTTCGTTTGAAACTTGTTGGATTAGAGACTTAAAGAAGCGGAGAGAAAAGGCTCTAGCCACTTTTCTTTTTAAAATCACAAACTCTGAAATTGATTGCCCTTATTTGCTAAGTGGAATTCGTTTATTTGTACCGCCAAGACCAACTCGTTTCAGACAACTTCTCTTTGAGAAAACCCATAGGACTAACTATGGACAGCAGAGATTTTTGACTAGACTTGCGCATAATTTTAACCAAAACTTTGGTCACATTGAACTGGTTGAACGCTTTTAGGAATAGACTATAAATCATAATTTAACCTTATATTTTATGTGATCATTTAAACTTTAATTTGATTTTAATTTCTACATTTAATTATAATTGTTTTTAGGTTTTGTCAGTGTTTTATGTTATAAGTTATACTTTGCATGTAATTACCATTATAATGGTGTTTGTAGAGTTGTACTGATAAAATAAGAAAAATATAACGTTAAAAGTTACTGGCCAGTAGGTGTTACTTTATTAATTATCTAATCTTTTTAGTGACATCCTACAAAACTATACCGAATTAACATTAAAAAGTCGTAATTCTCAATATATTTTATTACTATTATAAAAATAAAACAAAAAAAAAATGAAATACTCACTCACTCAGTCCCATAATCACATATTAACAAATATTTACACTGAACTCGGCTTTGCTGACAACTTCTACATATTTAAATTTAAACATTCAATGATTTACTTTAAACAATAATTTCC